>VNKC01004295.1:11123-64747 GCA_008042775.1 Drosophila pectinifera | reverse complement strand
GTTAAACATCCTGTAATCATAATTTTTGACACCATTTCCCCCATCTTTTATGAATTAAACTCCTAGTTAAACTCCTGTTCAATCATATCTTTTGACACCATTTCCCCCATCTTTTATTTATTATATATTGTTAAATATATATATATTTATATTTTATATAAATATCAATTAAGCTATTCATATACATACATATGTATGCCATTTAGTTAAACATCTTGTAATCATATCTTTTGACACCATTTCCCGCATCTTTTATGTATTATATTGTTTAATATATGTACATATATATATTTCTATTTTATATTTTATTTAAATATCAATTAAGCTATTCATATACATATGTGTGCCATTTAGTTAAACATCCTATTCAATAATATCTTTTGACACCAATTGCCCCAACCTTTTTTACGAGTGTAACTGAATTCGATTCTTAACCTTGAAATGAATTCGGCTCCAAAATCGTATTCTCGGACAATTACGCACGCATACGCACTCGCTTGTTCTTTTATGCGTTCTATTTTTAGATTTTTACGCTCTCAACTTTAAGAGAGTGGATAGAGCGCGATTTTCGTAGCCAACAGAAGAGTAGCTTGCATATTACACTTTAGTGTATTGCCGGAGCACGGAGCACTCAAAACAAGGTGGTAAATATTAAGTATTGCTTGATAGTAGGTGTATATGAAATGTTCCGGAGTTTATTTATATGTTTAAACTTAAAATCTGGAACATTTCATATACATATATATATCTTCACGCAATACTTAATATTTACCACCTAGCTTTGAGTGCTCCGTGCGTTGTGCTCGCAACCGCACCTTGTGACGTCACACAAGTCATGTTGGCGTAGGTCAATCCACAGATCTGGCTCCAGGCTCTCTTAAAATTTTATTCAAAAAAACAGAGAGAGAGAGCGCTTTAGAGCCAGCATATAACGGCAGCGAACGTCTGTATGTGAGCACATGATTCTCAAGCATTGTAAATATGTATGCAATTTATTCGATTACTACCGCTCTGCCGAAATATACCCTTCACTTCATCAGTTGTAAGCTAATTTTGGAAGACGCTTGGCAACCATTTTAAAAAACTCTCGTTTTGCCTCACCTTTATATAATAATAATTAAATTAAAATATATTTGATAGTATTAGCCTGAGATACATATGTATACAAAGATACATAATATATTGCATACATGATATTACATTGGAACAATTGCCATTAGGGTATTTTGCGTGCGAAGTGTGAAAAATAACAGTGCGAAAGTGCGAAGACAACAGGTGCTTCTGCATGCATTTGCGATTGAACAGGGTGTCTCAAGAGGTTAACTTTGCGATTGAACGGGTGCTTATTTTTTAAATTATTTATATATTTTACTTATATTTATTATTTATATATATTGCTATTTATTATATAAGTATATATTTTTTTATATTGTATGTATTATAATTATTTTACATAAATTTATATATTTATATATTATACTTATATATATACATGTAAATGACCAATTTTGAGTGTGTGATATGAAATAAAATTTAGTTAAATGATTTTATGATAATCAAATTTGATTTAACAACTTTTTTGTTCCCCCTTTAGGTTTCTCTTGCGTTCGCTTCCTCGATTGCTTACAATAAGTGCGTGTATTAATTGTGCTAAATAAAGCTAAAATAACAAATTTAAAAATTATATATTTTATTATATATATTATTATTATTATATTTAATTATATATTTATATATAAATATATTTATATTTCACATTTTATATAAATATTTATATCATATTAATTTAGAATATTAAGTCATAAAATAGTTAATATATGTACAAACATAAATTAAGCTATTCATATATGTACATATGTATGCCATTTCGTTAAACGTCCTGTTCAATCATATCTTTTGACACCAATTCCCCCATACTTTATATATTATATATTGTTTTATATTTATTTATATTTTATATTTTATATAAATATTTCTATTAATAATATCATATTAATTAAGAATGTTAAGTTAACAAAACAGTTAATTTATGTATGTACATATGTACATCAATTTATGTATGTACATACATAAATTATGCAGTTCATATATGTATATATGTATGCCATTTAGTAAAACATTCTGTTCAATCATATCTTCTGTCACCAATTCCCTCACCCTTTTTTACGGCTGTAACTGAACTCGATTCTTAACCTTGAAATGAATTCGGCTCCAAAATCGTATTCTCGGACAATTACGCACGCATACGCACTCGCTTGTTCTTTTATGCGTTCTATTTTTAGATTTTTACGCTCTCAACTTTAAGAGAGTGGATAGAGCGCGATTTTCGTAGCCAACAGAAGAGTAGCTTGCATATTACACTTTAGTGTATTGCCGGAGCACGGAGCACTCAAAACAAGGTGGTAAATATTAAGTATTGCTTGATAGTAGGTGTATATGAAATGTTCCGGAGTTTATTTATATGTTTAAACTTAAAATCTGGAACATTTCATATACATAAATATATTTTCAAGCTATACTTAATATTTACCACCTAGCTTTGAGTGTTCCGTGCGTTGTGCTCGCAATTGCGCCTGACCTACGCCAATATGACGCGTGTGACGTCACAAAGTCTGCGAACATTGTTTTTTCGCTAGTACATTATAGAAATAAATGATAAGTGGAGTTTTCTCTTGAATTGCTAAACGGATTTTAATGAATCATACATTACAATATTAAGAATTTCGATTTCAGTTACAGGGCATACCAAACAAACAGCCAATTGGCCAAAACAGCCCTAATCTCAAATCGGAATGCTATTCTATATGAATTTTTATATATATGTATGTAAATTTTAATTATTGACCTAACAATGCCCTAAAGAAGACCCCAAAGTATACGAATTTTTGGATCGTTAAATCGTTATTTTTATACCCTAATTTTTTGGAAAATTCAGAGATAAAAATAACCATAACTGAGTCAAAACAGCTATAATCTCAAATCGGAATGCTTTTCTATATTAGTTTTTATTTGTTTAATTAATCTGCATAGAAATATTAGAAATATATAACAACAAAATTTTTGTCAATTTTTGAAAATTTTAATGATGTAACCCCTTATCAAATTTTGAAAAATTGATCAAACTTTTTTTTCTGATTTCTTTCAATAATTTATTATTAAATAATTAAGATTTTAATGGCGATTCCGAATATAAACGGCATTTGGCTGTCATTCCAATTTTGGCCAAATTATGCTCTCCAGAAGACCTCAAGCATGCGAATGTTTGGGTCCTTAAATCGGCATTTTTCTATCTTAATTTTTGGACAAATCAAAATTAAAAAAAATATTTTATTTATTTATATATTTATATAATATAGCTTCAATTAAATTTCTGCCATACCAAAAAATCTGTCCGAAACTATGACCTTAGCGCCCATAATGAGCTAGAAGTTGGGAATTCCTGTCCTTCCAGTTAGTTTATACCTAGTATTATCAAATTAACAAACGATTTAAGCAAACGTTAGGTTGTGCGCGACCATATTTGGTCCCTGATACTAGGGTAAGTGTACTCAATGAAGTGGTGTAAATTGAGATATTTCACCGGGCCAGCTACAGTCACACTGTCCGCTCTGCTGAAAACGTAAATAATAATAACATCTTATTTTCCCGTTGATTAATAGAAATATTTAGCTCAAATAAAGGATATGGAGGACTTTAAGTCAATTACATCAAATGGCATCCGTTCTAGACGCAATTATAAGCAAAAGTAAGTAATTAAACCTAAAACAAAGGACAACAAGTTTTGATGAACTAATTACAGAGCAGTCTGTCGAGTTTGCTTAAAGAAATCAAAAGGAATGATCAATATCTTTGATATCACTAAAGATTTAAGCGTTTCTATTGCGGATATGATATCTCAATGCACAGGATTTCATATTTTTAAAGGCGATTCATTTCCAGAGACCATTTGCCCGCCTTGCCTGCAGGATGCGAAGAACGCATTTGAAATCAAGCACACATATGAAGGAAGCCACCAGTTTTTCCTACAATTAAATCAGAATTCTAAGGCAAGGAAGGATTTACTAGAGGAAGAAAACTGTGTCCAGGGAACCCAACAAGTTCAAGTGAAAACAGAAGGCATCGACAATTTCCTGGAGGAATCGGCACCACAAATAGAATATTTCCAAATAGATGAATACTTTCCAGAGGAAATGAAGAGCGAGCAAATTGAAGAATACTTTCCAGGCGAAGTGATAAACGAGCTTGTTGACGAATACCTTCCAGGTGAAGTGTTGAACGAGCCAATTGAAGAGGACCCATTCGAGGAAGATGACGGCGAGAGTTTAGATTATGACATCGATCCTTCCTATTTGCAGGACAAATGTGACGGTTCTGATAATTATGATGATGATAATGAACAATGTCCAAACCTTTGTATCCGAAACGGGGCCAATATAACCAATGCGGATGAAATACCGTTCCAGTGTTCCGCATGTCCAAGACAATTTCCAACACTTTCCCAGCTTAAATTACACGGGTTCGCACACAGTGAGCCAACTTTCAAGTGTGACTTCTGTGAAACGGCTTTTGTACACCAGTCTTCACTAATACAACACGTTAGAAGACATACTGGCGAACGACCCTTTAAGTGTTCTCTATGCCAACAAGATTTTACAACCAAGCAACAATTTTCGGTGCATTTCAAAAGTCACCCGCAAAATCCATTGTTTAAGTGTTCCCTATGCGAACTGGCTTTTTCCAGCCAGGAAGAGCTCGAACCACACATTAAAACTCACACTGGAAAGCAATTGTATAATTGCTCCCATTGTCAAAGAGTTTTCCATAACCAGAAAGTACTCAAAAATCATATTAGATCAACTCACATGGAAAAAACAAGCCAAACAAAAGAGGCAAAGCTCAAATCACTCCCTGAACGATCATTTAAGTGTTCCCACTGCGATAAATCTTTTAACCGAAACCAAGCACTCGTGCTACACATAAAATTCATACACCATACTCAACCGATCAAGTGTTCCTACTGCAAAAAAACCTTTCGTCGAAAAAAAGATCTCACACTGCACAATAAAAAAAAACACTTGAGAATGTCCGTTAAAGTGTCCTAAGACCTAAACACATACATGTAAACTTAATCAGCATTTGCGTTAGTTAGTAATTATGGACTTCATTATTCAGGAAATGCCGTTTAATGTTCAAAGTCTTTAAAAATCAACGCCGTTTAAGTGTTCCCAATTTCTTTTTGGGCTTTCTTCGCAGTTCTTACTAACTGCAAGAATAGCTACTTAAGTTTTTAAAATCCACTTAAATTATTTATTGAATTATTTATTAGTATTTGTAAATAATAGATAAAATAAAATATTGTATAGTCAAGATTTCGAACCTTTTCAGGATCTCGAATTGTAAACTTTTGAATCTACTTTTTGATCGAACCCTTATAGACGCGTTAGGCCCTAAAACCACTTCCACCCACCTGGTCACACTGGAACGCTTACTGCAAAAAGGCGCGCATGCTGATTTGGTGAATTAAAGTTGTTTTTTGTTGAATTATTGTTAAATTAGTGCATGCTCAGACAACATGACACTTTGGGTGGACAAATACCGGCCGCGGGAACTGGCCAAGTTGGACTTCCACAAGGTAACAGATGAAGGATCCGCCATATTCATACAATCGGCCTTATGGTAAAAATTGTTGTTCATTTATCCCTGGCCACAGGATCAGGCGGATAATCTGCGTAATCTGTGCAAGCAGAGCGACTTTCCGCATCTCATGTTCTATGGACCTTCGGGCGCCGGCAATAAGACGCGCATCATGTGCCTCCTGAGGGAGATGTACGGAGCCGGCGTGGAGCGGCTGCGGAGTGAAACCATGACGTTCACCACTCCATCTAACCGCAAGATCGAGGTGATGACGGTCAGCAGCAACTACCACCTGGAGGTGAATCCCTCAGATGCCGGCATGTACGACCGAACGGTGGTCATTGATCTGATCAAGCAGGTAGCTCAGACTCACCAGATCGAGATCAATGGCCAGCGGGAGTTTAAGGTGATCGTCATCTCCGAGGGCGACGAGTTAACCAAGGATGCCCAACACGCCCTGCGCCGCACCATGGAGAAGTACGTGGCCACTTGCCGGATTATTATCTCGGTGAATTCCACATCCCGCATCATTCCGGCCATTCGGTCGCGTTGCCTGGGCATCCGGGTGGCCGCACCCAACGAAACGGAGATCGTGTCCATCCTCCAGAGCACCTGCAAGCGGGAGGGTCTCACTCTGCCAGTGGAACTGGCCAAGCGGGTAGTGGACAAGTCGGAGCGCAATCTCAGACGGGCTTTGCTTATGCTAGAGGCTGCAAAGGTGGCAAAGGCACCGTTTACAGCCAACCAGGAGATACCCGACCTGGACTGGCAGGTTTTCCTGCGCGAGACTGCTTCGCAAATCATTAGCGAGCAGACACCCGGCAAGCTGGAGAAGATTCGCGAGCGGCTGTACGAACTTCTCACCCAGGGTGTGCCGCCCAATCTCATCTTTCGCGGTCTGGTCGAGCATCTGGTGAACAACTGTGATATGTCCATCAAGGCAAAGACGCTTGAGTTTGCAGCAGAATACGAGCACCGGATGCAGTCGGGGGCCAAGCACATCTTCCACCTGGAAGCGTTCGTAGCCCAGTTCATGAACATCTACAAAAAGTTCCTCTCTGAGCTGGTTATGACGGATGACTAATTTATTCCAAGAAACTTATACAAATAAACTGAATGAAACAACATTTAATGAAAAAAAGGGGGCTGCTGTTGTTGCTGTCGTTCTTCGCGGTTTTGCAGGATGGCCACGCTCATTTTGTCCTCGGTGGTGCGTTTGACCGTGTCGATGTACCGGTGGACCTGCTCCTCCAGCTTAATGCTAGCCTGGAAAGTTATTAATTCGATATATAAAATTATTTGAGAGCCACAACACGACTTAAGTCTAGGATTGTAGGATTACCATTTCATACTCAATATCCTCCTTGGCATTGACCTTCAGTGCGTGCAGCAGCAGATCGATTGTGTTGATGGGAAAAGCGAGCTGGGGATTCGTTACGTTCACCGAGTGCTTAAAATCGAAATACTCGCAGCCCGCTCCCAGCATACCGCCGATCATCTCATGGCCTAGATCAGCAGCTTCCAGCAGGCGGTTGTGCTTAACAAACAGATGTAGCAACTCCCGAGAGTTGGCCAGCTTATACGAATCCATCAGCCACTGAGGTACGAAGGCATTCAAGACGAGAAGTCTGTTCACGACGCTCTTTCTTATCAGCGTCGAGCTCTTCTCCTCGTTGTCCACTAACAGCTTTTCAAGCAGAGCCCAGGCCATGTCGGCTGCATTATTTCGATGGGGAAGATCTGGACAGGAGAAAGCGAAATCAATAAGAACTATAACTTTAATCCCAAACCTTTGACCAACCTGCCATATCGTTGTTCTGCAACCAACTCCAGGCATTCGTTGCCTTATCCTCCGTGGCAGTGACACAAGCCGTTGTCAGACTCTCGAATATGGGCAGCACGGAGAACGTGTGTCCTCGGGAGAGTTTCAGAGCAGCCGTATACAAGCCACAACTGGCCAGCAGATAGGACAACTCTTCGGGGGAAGCCCGATCATAGGAAGCTGCATCTTTGCGGAAGTGGGATAGCTCAAGTAACGCCTCCGCGTGAACTAGTTCTCTGCGAATATCAGGCAGTTCCAGGACTACCACCTGCTCCTGACCATTTATATCTTCCTCGTCCCTGAACTCATTATCTTCGTCCTTGTTTATGGATCCCACTCTCTCGTCGCCAATAGTGGGCTTGGCAATCCATCTGTAGCGGCTATCAACCAAATGCAAACTGTTCAGACAAACTAAGAGGGAAGAACAGCGTTTCTCCAGAGCATTAGGGGCATCGCTGTCCAGTTGCAGTCGCATGGCTTGCTCGTACATAACCGTGGCAGCTGAAGGAAAGATTCCATGTATCTTTAAAGAATACACGTTTGTTAAGTATACCAACCTTTCCGCATATTGCCCTTGTCCGTATGGAATGCATACAAAAAGTTGTAGACATCGTTCTGATCAATACTCAAGGACCTTGCCCGAGACTCCACAATGCTCTCGAACTCGTTCTGCAAGCCATTGTATGGGAAACGCATGAGCAGCTGCAGGTTCTTGGTCTGGAAGAGCGTTATAACCAGCTGTCGAAGGCAATCCTTACGCCGCGATGTATCTGCATTGTTCACCAAGGCGTGGTAAGCCTGATCGTAGTGTCCCCATTGCAAATGATTGTTGAACACTATCGACTGGAACATGGGTAGCTGAGGATCGTTCAAGTGCAGCGTACCCATTGCCGTATTGGCCAGTTGGTTAATGTAGTCCAGAGCCGAATGCTGCTCGAAGAGCTGAATTACCTTTAGGTAATAGTGAACAATGGCCGATTTGGTATCTTCCGCTGAAATTGCTTCGAAATTGCCAAGAGTGACACTCTCCTGTAATTTGCTGTACAGTGGAGTGCTCTTCAATACATGCTCGAATAGGAAGTCATCTTGTATCACGTGGGAAGCTGTTTTCTGAAAGAGATGAACTGCCTTGTGCGGCTCTCCGCAATCCAGCAGGGATACAGCCAGCATAAAGCGTCCTAAAGACACATGGAATATATATAATTAGTTTAATACATAAAAATACATAAAAACACTAGAGGAAAGTCTTCACTTACTGGCATCGGTTTTCATCGAACACCAACCGGTCAAAAGGCGTACATAGTCCTGTACGATGATGTGTTGGCAAGTGCCAAGTAACCATTCGGGAAACACATAGATCGGAGACTCGGGCCACAGCATCTTGTTGATGGATCCTACTATTTGAAGCAGCATATCACGCAGGTTAAATTGGTCCGTCTCCAGGTGCAGACTGTCAGTTTTCTGTACCATGGAAAGGGCGCTAAAGAGACCCTTGGATTGCAGAAAAAGACTAAGCAGCGTGGTCTGGTCATTGGCCTGATTCCGCAAGTGGCTTGAATAGGGACGTGTATATCCACTAAAGAGTTGGGCTCGGCTCAAGCGTTGAATGGAAGCCTCACTGAAAAAAAATTTGATTTAAATAAGAAATATAGCCCAGTATAAGCAAGTAAATAATAAATACAATCCAGCTGGTGTTGTCGAGGAAATTGGCGTATCGGCTATCCAGACCAAAGTACTATAACAGTTCAAGTAATTGATGTTTGTTGAAACATTGCAGGTCTCCATTCCAGCCTGCTTACAAACCAGATACTGCAATATCAACAGGTTTCGGCAAACAGAATATCTGTAATAGAATCCCAAAAATATTAATAATATTAACAAATTAATATATATTTACTATCTTACCGTATAAGTGCCATTTGCTTGACCGTTTCGGCTAAGATAGCAAGTCCATATTCGCTGCCGAATAGAGCTCCAGTTGGCTGCAAGAACCGCGATGAAGCGGAATAATCTAAAGAAAATAATAAAGAAACAATATCATTAAGAAACGACTACCTAAAGTTTATTACTTACCATGTCGCGGAGCGTCTGAATCGATAATGCTCAGCACATTGAGTAACATTTCCACAGCTGACTTAAGGTTTGGTATATCCTGGAACTTCTGGGTAATATCCTTTAAACTATCTGATGACATCGCATTATTATCATCACCGCCCGCCGCAATTCTGGATACCACCTTGGATATCACTTCGACGGGAGATTCCCTGTGGTAGAGCTGCTTGTCCATCTCAATTTTCATGTCGTCCGAGATCAGCTTATCCAGCAACGTCACTACTTTCATGAGGTCGACAAATCCCTTAGCCATGGCGGGATCACTGCGGAAAATTGGAGCTACGAATGTGGCGACCTCTTTGCTGTCCCTGCCGATGAGCAAAATATGCTCAAGAACCTCGCAGGGACGCAGCAGAGCGAAGGACTGCCGCCTAACCAAACACACAGCATCCATGCCGCCGAGAACAGCGAGCCCTGTGGGCTCGGAGAACTTGATGTGATACTGTTCGCAGCACGAGTAGAAACGGTCCCAGAGCCGTGTAGCAATCTCCCAGTACTCGTCGTCGGTGACCACAAAATCCTTAAGTTCGTTCTGGATCTCGTCTTCGACGGCCGTGCACACCTGCTCCTTGAGCACGGACATGGAGAGCTGCTTCACATCGAACTGCATGTTGACGCGTCTGAACATCTATGATATCGGAATACAAACATATAGAAGATATGATATTAAACTAGCAGCATGTTTCCCACTTACATATAGAGCCTTGGCAATCACATTCCGATCAAACCGACCCGGATGAAAGATGTATGAGCAATATGCTTCGCGGGGATTGGCTCCCTGATCGATAGTGAGGCTATAGCGATCCGGTGGAGGTTCCAGGGCAGCAGAAACCCATTTAACAACTTTCTTTGAATTTAAATATCCAGCTGAGACATGAAAATCACCCTCAGCGTTGCTCCAAAGAGCCCAGATATGCGAAGTCGTGGCATCGAAGTTGATTAGATCCATTTGGGGCGCGGTTGCCGACGTTTCTTCATGCTTCACTAGCAGGATACCTTTGTTATCGCTGGGATCGGGCAAGATGCTCAAGCAAATGAATTCAGCTCCGTTATCGTGGGAGATGAACAAACAAAAGTCCTGATCATTAATCTTGCGAAGTTGGTTGTTTTGAGCTGAAAGAAAAATAAAACAATACAATAAACATATAATAAAGAAACCTGGATGAGACTCACGTCCTTGGGCTCCCGAGCCGGTGTAACTTGGGCCAGCGGAGAAATTAGTGCTAGCCACTGTCTGCAGACTATCTACTGACCACAATCGCAACTCATTGTTGCGGTAAAGGACTAGGATAAAGAGACTACCCTTGATTTCGCTGAATGCCATGGACATGGCTGCCTCCTGGGTCTCCGAGCGGCCACTATAAAGATCGAATTTAATTAATTTATAAAAGAATAAGCCCCGGAATCGTATACTCACATCAGGGCACCTTTTAGGTTGGACAGAAAGCGTGGCATTAAGTATGGCTCCTTGACTTCATGAGTAACTGTGTGACCGGTAGTGCAGTTCATGGTATGGAGCAACAGTTTGTCCTGGTAGGCCACCGCAAAGTAGGCAGTAAGGGCATCGTGCGAAATATACGATTCCGCCACGTTGGGCGGTATCGTTCCAAAGCCATCCGTCACATAGAAGGTGCTCGGATCGTTGATCTTCTCGTTCACGTCGTAAAATATGGACTGCGACAGCAGATCCTCGGGCACGCCGGCGGTTCCCCCATCCTGGCCAGCCGTCTTCAGGGGAAACACATACCGATGCACACTGCTGACGGTGACCACCAGCAGCGTAATGGTCTTCGACTGCTCCTCAAGGCTAACGTTCAGCACGGCGGAGTCGGTGAAGCGCAGACGCAAGTGGTTTCTCTGCAGGGAGATGTCCAGACTGACTTCTGAGAGTTCAAGCACATCCTGGTAAGCGCGCCTATTCGGGAGGATACATTAAGTTATCTGGTGAAAGTTTGCACTGTTACTTACCAATATATGAAGCGGTTCCTGTATTGTTTATTATTACATCGCTTATAGCAGTAGCCGCCGGAGGTCTCGAATGTCTTGAGATCCTGGAGTGTGCTCTGGGTTCCTGTGTTTTGAAAACATTGAAATTATGGCTTACATCGCATCGAGCTCGTCCTCCTGCAGAGCGGGTTACTCACCCGTGTTTATCTTGACTTCGATCCACTCCGCCGGATTGAGGTTCTTGGGGATGACTTCCCTGTAACTCATGTTGGCAGACAATTTGGAAGTGGGCATCCTTACCAAAAATGTCAAGGAAAAACAACAGAAAATAATTGGCGGCACCGGCAAACACGCTCAACAGTTTTAGTATTGGACAACGCAAAAACTCGCCTTGAACACCACACAAGAGTGTGGCCTACTTTTTTCGTGGCCCAAATAAATATAAAATTAAAAGTAATTCCAGCTTTAAAATAAAATATAAGCCCACATATTTGTATAAATTTTCAGTACTTATAGCTTTTATACATAATTTAGCTTTACTTTTAATATATTTCGTATTGCGTTTGATTGTGGTCATATATTTCACCACACCTGGTCACACTACGAACGGGCATCCACATGTGTTTTTGTTGATGCTTTTTTATTTACCTCATTTTTTCAATTAAAATCAAATTACCATAGAAAAATGAGTGGCCAGGAGGAGGAGACAATTGTTTGTCTGCCGGGCGAGCGCCTTTGCCGAACAGAAGACAACGTAATACTCGGCGTAGGCACTTACGAACAGAATGGCTATATCTATGCTTCCAAGTCGGGCATTGTGAACATCGAAGAGTCAGGGGAAAACGTAAGTTTACTAGGAAAATGTTTAACATTAATTAATTTATTTTTCCCCCCTGCAGTGTCAGGTTGTGAGTGTTCATAAGCCAGGCTTCCATTTGACCATCCCGGCTACCGGGGACGTGGTCACCGCCCGCGTTTTGGTCACAACTCCGAAATTCGCCAAGTGCGCCATATTTTGTGTGAGGAATGTCCTGCTGGAGAGCAGCTATCGAGGCCTCCTCCGCAAGGAGGATGTGCGTGAGACGGAGAAAGACCGCGTGGACATCTACAAATCTTTCAAGCCGGGAGACGTGATCCTGGCCCGTGTAATCAATCAAATGGAGCAGTCATTCCTCCTCACAACTGCTGAAAACGAACTCGGCGTAGTCATCGCCTATGCCAGCGATGCTCGGAAGAATAGGGTGCCAATGGTGCCCGTGGGCTGGAGCGAGATGCAGTGCCCCCAGACCACAATAAAGGAGCCACGTAAAGTTGCCAAAGTCCTGCCGGAAAGCTCAATAAACGTCGTGAAATGAGGTTAACCGAATGCATAAACTCAATTGTGGAAAAAATATTGGATTACTAATGGGTTGCTATAATTAAAATGTTAATTTATTCTGTATCTTGACAACCCACGAATATTTCAGAGATTGGGGATTTTTCTTCATCTACATAGTAGATTGGAAACATTAATAATTTGGTTAATTTATTTAAAAAGTTTGACTTTCAAATGATTACTAGAAACACAACTTACCGAAATATTTTAGTTCAAAGAATTAGCATATTTAGTTTATCCAGATCTATTGGTATATACATATAACTTCCTAAAGTAAAATATCCTGGTTTCCATAGTAATAAATTCTACGCTGATTAGTAATCTGTGGCTTCTTTTAACAATTTTTTTGTTATTATGATTAAACAAAAGATTAGAGCGGAGTTGTAGACTGAAATGACTTTTATTTTTTAATATCTACCCTGTATATCATAAATTGCTTGGGATTCTGAAAATGTGTCGGAAAGTATGGTCCCACAACCATTTTATAGCATACTTTTTGACGCCTTTTGAATAATTTTATAACCATTTCAATTTTTGAATAGGGAAAGACTACTATAATTATTTTATTTAAAATTCTAGTTTCGTAATGGATTTACAGCAGGGAAATGACCCCTTTGATGGTTTTTGGAAATCACCATGCTCTTTACGAGTTGCAAACATAAATAGTTTTTGGTAAGGAATGACAGGTACTTATTCCAAACAAACTGAATTACCTTTACATGCTATTGCACGTGTTTAGCAAATAAGACAAATAATAAAACGTAATATGGGCTGCAGGCGTCAGAGCCGTAAAAAACCCGGACTCGTAACCCGTTGCCAATCAATGTCGCTGGGAGCTGTTGTTGATGGGATAGCAATAGTAGCTACTTCTATGCAAATAGCAGTTCCTCCCTTCGCGTGCTGAAGTCGCGCCTCATTCAATCAGAGGAGCGGGAGCATGGAGCTTTATCGAGGAGCTCCTGGACTAGGCCACCATGTCTTGTCTTGCCGAAAAATAATGCAAATGCATAAATGTTACAGGTGGGTCTGTGGGCAGGAAGTTGACGAGTGAGTCCCGGATCCCGAAACGGGGCATCCAAACAACCAATCGTTGTTTGATCGATGGGAAACGCAGCCAGTTCGTTTCGGTGGTTCGCAGTTCGAACCCCGGTTAATATTCAAATTAGGGCTAGTGGAATATACAATCAATGTGCGACTGCAAGTGAGCAGCTGGGCGGGTAGTTGGCCCTGTCGTAGCTGTCGCTGAAACGTCCCCAGCTCCGGCCAGTTCGGGAGCATAAGTTTCTGTCGCTGTCTCAACTCACTGTCAGTCGCAGGGCAACAGCTAGAAGAACCACATCCCAGGAACAACTTAGATAACGGAAACGGACAGGGAAGGCAAGCAGCTCATCATGGTGCAGATATCGCAGACGGAGGAGGACATCAAGATCTCCATCGAGCTCAATCGATTGGTGACCCGCAAGCCGGATGTTGTCCTCCTGCCGCAGTATCTCAAGTTCAACAATCCGCCCATTTTCTTTGAGCGGCATCTAGCCCAAGAGATCGACGAAATGGCCAGGTGAGTTTTGAAATAGAGTAACGATACTACAATATATAATAATTGTTTTGTTCCATTGTTTCCAATCTCTTCCAGCTTCTGTCGCATTTTTAAGAACGAGGCCCGCATTGTGCTGGTCAAGAAGGAGAAGGGCTTTTGGCCTGAGATGTTCCAGAAGTTAGACAAAGAGGCCCTAATGCAGAAGCGCCTGGAGATCGCCGACCTAATTGTGGAGCGAAACAAGAAGCGTGACGAGAAGGCTCTAGAGCGATACGAGAACAAGAGGCGCGCTGAGATCGAAAAGGAGATAAAGCGGGAGTCTGCTATGCGGGAGCGGGTGAAGCAGTTCCAGGAGAACTCCGTTCGCGAGGCCCTCGTGGTGGACGTGCGCAAGGAGGCCAATAATAGCAGTCCCAAGACCGATCAGCCGCCGTCCTCGGTGGCCACCGCCAGTCGTCTGGCCACGCCCCTAATGCGTCCGCCGATGAGCTCCGTTCGTGGTAGCGGGCGTATCACAGTGAGCTTCTCGAGCCAGCACAAGCGGACCACACCGATGAGAGAGTCACAGACCACCATGGATAATGCCTATGCTGCCGCCGGTGGACCCAATGCGGCTGTTAATCCTCCCATGGAGAGCCTGGACGAGTGAATATTAGAGGAATAACATGTTTAAGACAAATTGTGCGTGCGTGCGTTCTTGAGACTGTTCAAAATGTTTCCTATTTTCATAATTCATCAAATAAATCTACAGGTGTGTGGGCTTTAATTTAAACAATCACGGAGGAGGTGTTATGGATGGATAATATTTAAAAATATTTATGTTTTTGAATTATAAACAACTATAGTTAGAGCTAATTCTTTATGTAAATGATTATTTTTAAATTTTTTGTTTCATATAAATAACGGTTCAACTATACCGATTACAATGCGATAGACTGCGTCTTTGCGTTTCGGTTCAACCGCCTAGTGGTGGGAAAAAAAGTTGCGTCAAAGTTGCGTTCATTCGATTTCATCTCGATTTTGTGGCTATCGCCGGTCTTTTACCACTAGGTACAAAATAAAACAAGCCAAACTGCTAATTTATTATTATGGAATTTATTTGAAGCATTGACCTTAAACAGTTCTTCAACTGGCTTGATAAGGTGTCTGGTTTCCCCGGAGTTTGTGCTAAACACCCGTTTTTATACGGTGAAGGCCCTGTATGTTGTATTTACACCAATCAGCTGAGCTAGAGCTGGCAAAATATTGATAGCCGCCCAGTCGTCGAACGTCGTATTCGATAATCATTCTACGTTGCTTTTTTTCACAATTTTTTGTCGCTATGTCTGTGCAATAAGGGAACTATTAGTTAGATTTCTCAGAAAGACACGCGAAGCAGCAGGAGAAGACTGATGACCGACGCAGGAGCAGGTAACCGCAGAGGTGCTGCCGGCGACACGGACGTGGACGTCAGTGGGCGAACGCTGGCCGGCGGAGCTAAGGTGGCCGCCAGGTTGGATGACCTGGTGCAGTATGTGAGCCTGCACGTGCGCATACCGACGCCGTTAAGTGGCGTGGTCTTGCCCTTTGTGCCGCTCTACCTGGGCGCCTTCTACCTGTGGATCCACGTGTACGGCGGCGAGGAGACCACTCCCAGCGACAACAACAACAATACCCTGATCGCCGTCGAGAATAGCACCACTGCGGATGCCGGTACGACTGTATGGAATGACGTGGGCTTTATCGGGGTGGTGGCCATCGCATTTTTGCACATTCTCACGCTGCTCTTCTGCTACTGGAGCGTCCATGTGCTGGCCTTCCTCACGTGCCGTCGGACGAAGCTGCCGGGTGCCAATGTGCTGGCCAAAGTGGTGCCCACAGCCAACAATGGCAACTCCAAGATAGTTCCTGTTCGATCCGCCAAGCTGGAGGACGGGTCAACCCAGTATTTCTTGGTGTTTCAGGAGGCAAAATACGTTTGGAATGAAGATAAGAAGACGTTCCAGGCTGTGGAGTTCCCTGTTAATGGACTGCTGAGCAGGTACTCTGCCTCTAGAGGATTGGAGACGGAGGAGGACATCAAGCGGGCCACCAACACTTATGGCAACAATGAGATGGATATGGTAGTGCCCGAGTTCCACGAACTTTTCATCGAACGGGCCACGGCGCCGTTCTTCGTGTTCCAAGTGTTCTCCGTGGGACTGTGGTGCATGGATGACTACTGGTACTATTCTCTGTTCACCCTCTTTATGCTGATCGCCTTCGAATGCACAATCGTCAAGCAGCAGCTACGCAATATGTCCGAGATCCGAAAGATGGGCAACAAGCCATACCTGATCTACGCCTTCCGCCAGAACAAGTGGCGGCACATCGCCTCCGATGAGCTGCTACCCGGGGATTTAGTTTCGGTGACACGTTCCCAGAACGACAACATTGTGCCTTGCGACCTGGTCATCCTGCGGGGATCCTGCATCGTAGACGAGTCTATGCTGACGGGTGAATCGGTCCCACAGATGAAGGAGTCCCTGGAGTCGGTGGACAACTTGGACACGGAACTAGATGCCGAAGGCGATGGCAAACTGTTTATTCTGTTCGGTGGCACCAAAGTGGTCCAGCACACGGCCCCCACCAAGGAATCGCTGCGTGCTCCGGACGGCGGCTGCATTGGCTATGTGATCCGCACGGGTTTCAACACGTCACAAGGCAAGCTCCTGCGTACCATCTTATTCGGAGCGAATCGCGCCACGGAGAACAACGTGGAGACCTTCGCCTTTATTGCTTTCCTAATGGTATTCGCCGTAGCCGCCGCATCTTATGTGTGGGTGAAAGGCAGCGAGGATCCCGAGCGCAATCGCTACAAGCTCTTCCTGGAGTGCACACTCATCTTGACAGCTATCATCCCGCCTGATCTGCCCATCGAGCTGACTCTGGCCGTGAACACTTCTCTGATCCAGCTGACCAAGCTGTTCGTCTTCTGCACGGAGCCTTTCCGGATCCCCTTTGCCGGAAAAGTACAGATCTGCTGCTTCGATAAGACTGGTACCTTGACCACGGATAACCTCATGGTTGAGGGCATTGCTGGACTAGCTCCCAACGGAGCTTGTGTTCCCATTGAGGAGGCGCAAGCGAATACGGTTCAAGTGCTGGCCTGCTGCCACTCTCTAGCCGTGTTGGACGATGGATTGGTGGGAGATCC
This sequence comes from Drosophila pectinifera, assembly GCA_008042775.1. Taxonomy (NCBI): domain Eukaryota; kingdom Metazoa; phylum Arthropoda; class Insecta; order Diptera; family Drosophilidae; genus Drosophila; species Drosophila pectinifera. The sequence goes on along the minus strand of VNKC01004295.1, from coordinate 47,145 downwards.
TCTTGAGAAGGCTACACTAGCCGCAGTGGACTGGAACCTTACAAAGATGGACAGTGTCATACCGAAGCGTCCCCAACTAAAGCCACTAAAGATCATCCAGCGCTATCACTTCTCTTCGGCCCTGAAGCGAATGTCAGTCCTGGCCGGCTATCTGATGCCTTACTCAAACGAGGTGAAGCACATTGGAGCGGTGAAGGGAGCCCCGGAGGTGATACAGAAGATGCTGAGTGAGGTGCCCTCAGATTATGAGAAGGTGAGTATATAAAATCATAAAAATTGTAGATATAAATAATAGATTTATTCCTTTAAAGGTTTATTTGGAGTACGCCCGTCGCGGTGCCCGCGTTCTGGCCCTGGGTATCAAGGAGTTCGGCACTTTGGGCAATCAAAAAGTTCGGGAATTGAAGCGTGAGGAAGTTGAATGCGACCTGACCTTTGCCGGCTTTGTGATTATCTCCTGTCCCATGAAGCCTGACTCGAAGGCGGTGATTAAGGAGCTTATTCAATCATCGCACAAGGTGGTGATGATAACTGGCGACAATCCGCTCACCGCCTGTCATGTGGCTCGTGAGCTGCGCTTCACCCGCAAGAAGCTGCTCATCCTGACACCGCCGCCCGATCGGGCCAGCGGGGATTCCTGGGAGTGGCTGTCTGTCGACGGGGACCAAAAGTACACGCTGGAGCGAAAGAATAGCAACAGAAGCATATCTATGCTGTTGGCTACGCACGATCTATGCATCACCGGCGAGGGACTGCAGTATCTGCAACTGAATGATTATCAGTATATGCGTCAGGTGCTGCCACAGATCACGGTCTGTGCCCGCTTTGCGCCCAAGCAGAAGGAGTTCGTAATTACCCAGCTGAAACAGCTGGGTTACTGCACTTTAATGTGTGGTGACGGCACTAACGATGTGGGAGCCCTAAAGCACGCCAATGTAGGCGTCTCTCTGCTAACCAGTGCTCCTGTGAAGCGCAAGCGCACTGAGGAGGAGCAGCAGCAGGCGGCGGCAAGTGCAGCTGCGGCAGCGGCTCAAACAGCAGCAGCGAATAATTCGAACCAGCAGTTGACAGTCAGGGAGAGAGCTCTACGCCGGCGCCAGGAGCAGATCAACCAGGCTCAGGCCCGCTATCAGAGTGCGCTGCGCGACATGGAGGAGCAGACCATGGTTAAGCTGGGCGACGCCTCCATTGCGGCACCATTCACCAGTAAATCCTCCTCGATCATGTGTGGTAAGTAATATGGCTAAATTTTTGTAAAAAAATACTTTAATTTCGACTTATCCTCTTCCTAGTTAACCACATCATCAAGCAAGGCCGTTGCACGTTGGTAACCACGCTCCAGATGTTCAAGATCCTCGCCCTGAACGCCCTTATTCAGGCCTACTGCCAGTCGGTGCTGTACATCGATGGCGTCAAGTTCAGTGACACCCAGGCCACCATGCAGGGCATCTTCATTGCCGCCTGCTTCCTCTTTATCACCAGAGCTAAGGTAGAAATAATCTAAGATTCCAGCAATGAATTTTTATAACATATTATTTTTTTTTTTTAAAAGCCTCTAAAAACCCTGTCCAAGGTGGCACCACTGCCAAACATTTTTAATTTTTACACCATTACGACCATACTTAGTCAGTTTGCTGTTCACTTTGGAACGCTTTATTACCTGACCAGCAGGGCCACCGAATTGGCGCCGCCCAGGTGAGTTCACAACTTAAATAACCATATACTCCGTTTATAATTCCCAAATCACTTTTCAGAGTGGGCAAAGTGAAGTTGTACATTGACATGGATGCCGAAGAAAAGACCAAGTACGAACCAAACATTGTGAGCAGCACGGTATATATAATTTGCATATCGCTGCAAGTGGCCACCATAGCAGTTAATTATAAGGTGAGGTTTATAACGCAGCAGATCGAGTAGATCTTTAATCTTAACTTTACGATTATTAGGGCCATCCTTTCATGGAAAGCTTGCGCTCCAACCGGATGCTGATGTATGCCATCGGAGCTTCAGCGACGCTTGTACTCCTTTTGTCCACGGGCCTGGCGCCTGAACTGACGGAATTCTTTGAGGTTATTGATTTCCCAGGAGATGTAAGTATTTCGGAATTGTTTTCCTATGTCGTGGTGTGCCTTTAATTATGAATTCGTGTGTCCTTTTTAGTTCCGAATCGTTTTGCTCGGTGTGTTGGTCCTGGATATTCTTGGTGCCTTCGCTTTGGACCGTATTTGCTCATTCCTATTCGGAGAAACGCGTCGTGCCGCAAAGTGATGAACTGTTACGACCCCTTAGAACTAAGTACTAGACAAGGAGCTGCTTCAAAAAACCTTACATTCTACAAGTTAGATGAAGTTTTTCTTATTTTCAAACAATTATCCCATAAATGTAAACGGCGTCGGTTTCTTAAGCGTTTAAATTGCGCAGCAGAGAATCAACATAATGCATTTAAAGTGTATTAGCGATCAAGTGTATTATCTCTCGGGCAGACTAAATATCGTTTTAATTTAACAATAACATAACTTTTGATTTCTTTGAGTCCCCGTACTTGCGATTAGTAAAATTGTCGTAATATTTGTAATTAAAAGAAAAATAGATACAATTTTAAGAAAACAAAGAAATGTTTATAAAAAGATCTTAAAGCTGGATGTTTAAGTCTGGTCTGGTTCGGGGTCCTCCACCTTTGAATCTTCCAGCTGCTTGAATTGAATCAAGATGACCAAGTAAGTGGTGACGGCCGAGAAAATCTTTAGGTGAGTGGAAATATTTAAAAGATAGATATATTTTAATAAAAAGGGAAGAATACATATATAAATACTATAATTATTTATAGGTTTACCTTGAATAGGGTTGAGTTATCTATGGCAAAAAATCCGTAAGCAGTGAATTGAACCTCTTGCTTAATGCTTTTGGTGAGGAATTTATCAATCTGTATGGGAATCGTCTCTTTTAATCACTTAATGTCAGGTATATCGTTATGTACTTACAATATTATGATATTCCCTGCTGCTGGCATAGACCCTTGACAGTATCTGGGATGTGGCATTGGCCTTTGAATCGAAGCACTCAGCATGATTAGTGGATTAGTCTTATCTGTCTCTTATTTACTCACCTCCCTGGTAGTCATACCACAACTCCTGGACAGCAGAGCCAGAAGGGAGACATGGAGGCAGAGCCAGGCGAAGCACCACTGCAGGATGTTGGCCGACACCATGCCCTTGGCGGTGATCTGGACGAAGAGATTGTAGCAATTGGTGGTGACCGTATAGAAGGAGTAGCCGAGGAACGAGACCAGAATCAAATTGCAGCAATCGTTGATGCCCTTGTAGATACGCAAAAGTTTATTGTGCATGCGATAGATGAACAGCGAGTCCTCCGGGAAATGTTCCATAATGGCGGGATTGGGATTGGGGTTACTATTGCCAAGCTGTCGTCTACCACCGACTACACCCTTGCGCTTTTGCTGTTGCACGTAGGTATATCCATTTAACAATTGATTAATGAAATGAAACCGTATGTACACAATCCTCAGCAGAGCTGAGGCGAACACGATGTAGGTGGCCGTTAGACCATTCTGAACGGCATAGAAGGCCAGCAGTATGTACGAGGGCGGTGTGATCACTCCATCCACTGCATAGATTTTCAGCACTATGATGTAGGTCTGACAAGCGGCGATGCCCACCAGGAACTTTACGGAGAATCCAAAGTTTTTGTTCAAATTGGCCCCAAACTGCCGACGCACTTCCTCGTCCAACTGCAGGATCTCGTTCATAATCCGCAGCATGCTCTTGGTATTCCGTGCACACATGAACACCGTAAGGGTGTAGGTCAAGATGCAGAGCAGCAGCTCGATCCACTGGTTAACATTATCTGTCTCTCGGTACGAGTAAAATAACTGGGCCGAGATGGGTGTGAACAAGCTGTAAACATTAAAGATGGTGAGGGCGTGGACCACGCCCCTCACGAAGAAGGAGTAGAACTCGTTGGTCTTGGTCGGAGGACCCACTTCGTAGTTGGAAACCTGCTCGTAGATGGGAATTAAGCCACTGGCCTTCAGCACTGATAGTATGGTGCGTATGTCCTCGAAAACGGGATGATCGTGTGTCCGCATAGTAGGAGCTGCAGTTCCCGCTGCCGCGTAATCCCTAGTAAAGGCATCTCGATTTAAGGACACCGATCGGTACGGTGAGACCCTTCGCGGATGCGGATGAGGGCGCGACTTCTGCGACGGCATTTCGATTACCCAAGTGTTCGGGGACATGGCCAACCAGGCACTGACAGGACAACAACTGGATTGACCAGTGGTCAATCGTTAGTGGGGGTCACAGTTATCTGATTGTGGCTAGGACCCACTTGGGGTCAGGCCCTGGCTATCGTCCGCCATTAGAGTAATTGCCTTGATAGTTGATTATTATTGAATAATGCCAACGGATGGGAAACTACAAAATCAACCTCTTCTTATTATTCAAAATATTGACAAAAAGTTTAGAAAAACATTTCATGGGAATCTTCCGCTCGAAGGGGGTTTAGAAAAGCACTTTTAGGAAAGTCACGTGAAATTTCTCATTTCTTATTGAAAAATAAATTATCAGGAGCACGAGCTTATATAAACCCGAGCTGCGATAATGGTTGTTGCTTGCTGTTATAGTAAATTAAAGATCATTTTCTTAAAATAATTAAATGGGAATTCTCTGAACTTCAAGAAACACGCTTTGTTTTAATTAATATTCCTCGAAGCTGAAACCCTACCTAGGTAATAGGTCTTATTTCCTGAATATTTCAACCTTTAATTAAATATTTATTTTGATACACGCCAAATCCTTGTAGATTTTAAAAATACGTCATAGATAGATAGAACAAAATTTTCTTTACCATAATTCCCAGCCCCAATAAATGATCTACAATTTCTTCGATTTCAATATTATTATGACATTATCTTTTACGAGACTTCCGAAATCCCTGTTTAATCCCTGTCAACCAAAATCCGTTTATCGAAAATCAAATGGGGGTAGCAATTCGATGTGGAACCGGTCAACAACCAATTTCACCCTCGGATGTGACAGAAGCGTGTTATGTCTATATTATCAGACGAGATGCGTGAAATATTATTATTGTCACACCTTTTGCGCCCCCAGAAGCGCCGAGACATGCACGAACTCCCACTCACACACTGGCCAACATATTTTTCCACCCTTAATGAGGGATTGCAATTCAATGTGGTCGTGTTTTTCTTTTATCTTTTTTTTTGTCAATCCTCGCCTTACCTTTGGGGCGGCAGAGTGAGAGCGAGAGAGTCCTGAACATGGGCACGCTGTTGCTTTCGGCACACGCCTCACAATGGGATGAATTGTATATTTTACATTAAATGGAAATGAATTTTTATTAAAAATTTAATATTAATAATAAAAGATTGCCAATAATATTTATCTAAAGTTTTTTTAATAATTCTTAAGTCCCTTGAAAAACCTAATTTAATTCCCGAAAATTTAAATTTAATTTATATCCCACTGTAATGTGACGTCACGGCCTTAGCTTACTGCTAAGCTCACTCCGACAGATACAGACACGGAGAGAGTCAGTGCGTCACCAACACACCAAGAGAATGGTCGGAGTAGGGCAGGAAGGCGGGGGAGGGAGAGGGAGTGGGAGTGGAAGAGCGGAGGGCGTGAGAGAGAGAAACACTCTTATCAGCGGCGGAATCGACAAATCGGAGACAAAACAAAACCGAAATTAATCCCGCAGAGAAAGGCGAGCGCATCGCTCATCGCACGGAATGCTGCCGCTACTTTTGACTTTGGTGTTTATTGCCAGGATCCACGCCCACTACACCAGCGGAGATGTGGTCTACCATCCAATGCCTCATTTCTGGACGGGCGTGGGCTTCTGTCCCGCCGGTCGAATCGATCATCAGGGGATAGAGGGTGCTCTGGCAGCCCCCGCCCTCCAGATGAATCTCCGCCAGATTGCCGCTCTGCCGGTGGGAGCGGTGACCCATATTCGCATCCACTGGCTGCTCGAGTTGGTCCAGTTCCGGCAGTATGATGCCAACGGGATACCGATTTATGACTTCACAAAGTTCGATGACTTCATAGATTTCCTGCACGAGGAGCTGCGCTTGTCACCGGTGCTCGAGTGGATGGGTAATTTGGGCGGGGTTTTCCTGGAAAATCCCCAGGAGATGTCCTTCTACTGGGAGCACTTGGTCAAGACGACGATTAATCACCAGCTGGGTAAGAAATTGATACGGAAACCAAGAAAGGTATGAGGTAATTCTATTCTCTCCATCCCGCAGCGCGTCACGGTTCCGCCAGAATGGCCAACTGGCGCTACGAGACCTGGAATGAGCCGGATCTTCGACTGTATAACACACTTAATCTCACAGCCCAATCGTACCTGGACTACGTTCAAGCCGTACGTCGGGGTCTTAGCAAAGCTGGAAATCTGGATACCTACGAGGGCAAAGTTCAGCTGCCTATGTATCGAGCTCTGCGTGGACCGGCGGGTCTTTTTAAGAGCTCGGACACTCATCCGCTGTGCTGGAAACTTCTGGAACAGTGCAATGAGAAGGTCGTTTACTGTCCCATCGATATACTAACGTTCCACCGAAAGGGAATCGAAGGCACAGCCACAGAGATCGTGAATGGTTCGTTATCTTTAATGGCAAAGATCTACGAGGACTATCCCAATCTTAAGCCCCTGCCGGTGGCCAATGAGTGAGTGTTGCAAGTTTCCTCCGCATAATAATGATATGGTATAGCACGGTTAAGTCTATACCATATCATTACCATCAGTTCAAAATTTTAACCTTAGGTTACCAAGCTAATATTTGACATGTTACCAAGTGAAAGTGAAGTTCAAGTACAAGACGTCTTTAAATAATCTTGGTATCCCCGATATCTTGTGTGCTTTCATTGCAAGAAATTAATTTTAATAATAATTTAGGTTAGGAAAGATTAGTCCTGTTATCTTATTTTGACAAATAACAGAGACGTTAACTCTTAGTTAAGATTACTTATACTCAAAACACATGTTCTCGAATCAAAACAGACACTTTTTATCATTCTCTCCTTCCATTAGTGAGGCTGATCCCGTGGCTGGGTGGAGCACTCCACGGCAGTTCCAGGCGGATGTTCGTTATGGGATTACCCTAATATCCACTGTGATGGAACACTGGCATGCTAAGCTCGCTGGCGGACCATTGAGTCGGCTGGAGACCATCAGTCATGACAACGCCTTTCTCAGTTACCATCCCCACGAGTTCACGCAACGCACGCTCCTCGCCCATTTTCAGATGAACGAAACGGAACCACCGCACTCGCAGTTTATCCAGAAACCGGTCTACGCAGCTCTGGGAATGCTGGCCAAATTGGGAAACCGAGCTGCAGACATGGAACTGGTCAATATGGACAGCAAGCACAGCGTGGAGGTGCTTCGCACCGTATCCGGAGGAGTAGGTGGACCTGGGCAGTATATCGCAGCCATATTTCTGAGTCCCGAGGAGGCGGGTCCGCAAAGAACAGCTTATCATCACAAGTACACCTTGAATATGTCCATAGCGAACGAATCGGCTTTTATCACGGAGATCCTGGTGCCTCACACCACCGATCCCTACTTTGTGTGGCAGCAGGCAGGAAGCCCGGCTTATCCCAATGCCACTCTCAGGGAAGCCATGCGGCGAGCACAAACTCCCAAGCTCTATGAAACAGGACCCATTTGGCAATACAACAGCGAGCTGGTAATTAATTCCGCCACCCTACCGTTACCCTGGGCGGTGCTGCTCCGCGTATGCTCCACGGCGTGGCCTAAGCTACGACGGCCGCAGCAGCTCTCAATCGTGGAGGTAACTCATCAGGAGGTCTTCATCAGCTGGGCTGAGCACCCCAAATCCACGCAATGCCTGCGTACCTACGAGGTGTGGTTCAAGGAGCGCGACGCGAAGGGATTCGCCGCCGACTGGCAACTCATATCCCACGACTGGCATCTGCCGTATCCCTCGTTTCAGTATGCTCCTGGGGATAGGGGATCCGTCAATGGTAAGTTGAGGGATTTACTACGCTTAACTAGGACTAAATTGATTTGTAATCACCCTTCACTCAACAGGTTTCTATAAGGTTCGTGGCGTAAATGTGTTTAATGAGACCAGCCCGTACTCGCAAATAGTTGAATATCTGGAATTGTAGTTTAACAAACAGTTTATAAATCAAAAAGCAAACATAATCAGGCTTCGGCCAGGCGCTAATGGACCTCCCACCCTTTACTCTCTATCTGTCTCTCTCATGGAATGGACTGACTTCACCGGGCACAATCTTATGCCATCGCCTTAACGCCGCCAATATCTCATATACAGTATAAATATATACAAATAGATATATAGTACATTATCTGTGTTGTGTTCGTATTACATAAATGCCTTTATCCTGTGTAGGAATCGGCCAAAGCGTAAATAAATATGTTGTATTCTCTCTGGGGGTTATGTACAGAGGAATGACTAAGTAAACTAATCCATAACAACATCGGAGAGACGCTCCCAACTAATAAAATATATTATTTTAGATTATTTAGTGTGCTTTAAGCAATTAACTTAAAATATGTGCCAGTCCACTTCAGCCTTAGGCATCCAAGACCAGCCACTTCTCGTTGATGTGCTCCATTTGTTTGGTGAGAATGGGATTACGAACACGTACTTTGACTTCCAGTTTGCCTCCAACTGGCTTGCGTCCATCCATTAGCTGAAAACATGAATTAGTTTAGCTAGTTTTTACAAAGTTTTGCGTCATCAAACTTACATCGTAGGTATCGTGGATATCGCACTTGGTCTCCAGCGGCTGCAGCTTGACGTTTACGGTGCCTATCAACGTATCCGATCGCAGGAATCCTCTGAAACAACACAGGGGCAGTTTACGACTTAGTCCACAACAATCTACACTGCAGCTATTAATTTAACGCGTGGCATTTTAGATGAGGTTTTTTGCGATTTGTTGGGATTGAGGCGTAAAGATTTTGAGAAATATATATATATATTTTTATTAAAATGTTCCACATGGCAATCAAATGAAGTTCAATGGGGACATATATGGGTGAGATATATGTGTGCTAAGGCCGTGACTGGTACGATACGCAACCAAAGAACGAGCATGCTGACTACAGGAGGAAATCAAAAAGTATTATTAGATATTTGGGAGAGGACTCTATCTAAAATAAGCCAAATTTTAAATAATTAGAAATTAAAATAATTAAGTAAATGTTCTTATCTTAGAACTAAAATTTAAAATAAATTTGTATAAAAAACTAGATTAATTCTAGTTATAAAACATAGGTTTCGGTTTTCTATATGCTTAATACATTTTAGTGACTAAATATTTTTAAAGTAGGTTTAAATAAATAGGTTTGAAGTATATACTATATATATACAGTATATAATACCACTAAGCTAGCTTTTCAAAACCTCAGAAAGTGAATGTTCTTGAATAAAACCAAATATACCACCTCTGTTAGTTAAGTTTAATATGCATGGAAAGCGACTTAGTACGGATTAATTAAATGTGATAACTTAGATTGTTTATTACAGACAAAAACTCACCCTCTTGAATAAATTTCGAGCTTGACTCCATGCCTTTTGAAGATCCTTTGGAACTGACGATTGGTTCGCTGAATATCAACTTTAAAGCGCTCGTCGTAATCCGGGCTATTGGTGTCCCTAATGACATTGGTTTTAGTCTTAAAAGTTTCATCCTGAAAGAGAAGACTCCTTGTTTCCAGCTAAAAGTCGTAAATATCAAGTACGATACTTACATTAAGCAGTGGAAACTCCACACGCACATAGGTGTCCACTTCCTTGGCATTGGCCACATTATAGGTCACACCACGAACAACGACAATCTCCAGCTCATTGTCTGTTAGGTCCGTGTTGCAGTGGACAATATTAAAGTTGCGTTGCTCATAGTGAAACTTTGGCAGTGTCTGATTCTTTCGCTTGGAGAAGCGCACCAAGTCAAGATCCTTCTGGACAGTAAGAGCCAGATTTTCAAATCGATTCATGCCGGCTACATCGCCCATGGCCTTGTGGTGATCTCGGGTGTTCTTGCACATCATCAACTGCTTGGCCAGTTGCTCCTCCATGCGAACTCCGATCTCACAGATGTCGTCGCCGGGATCGCACTCCTCAGTGGAAATAATAGCGAACGAGGCCTCCAAATTGTCTCGTTGAGAGGGTGGAACAGGCAGCTAAAAGGGAAATATTTATTATTTCATTATTATTATTGTTATTCTTTTTCACTGACCGTGCTGAGATCAACTGGCAAGCCACTGCTGGCTGCATTCAGCAGCGAATCGAATCCCTTGTAAATCTTCAGATACTCCTTGGCCTGATCAATCTCTCCAGCTTTTTTGGCCGCAATCGCCGCCATCTTGAACTCCTTTTGACGCTCCAGTAGAAGCTTCATCTGCTGTTCGGCGAGATTGTTCTTTTGCTGATTGCCCGAGGTTCGTGTTGTCAATTCCTTGGGCGTGGATGGAGCCTTTCGAGGGGTTGTAGGCGTGGCTGCACTCGAACTGGATGGAGTTCCCCCTGCGGAAGTGCTTGCTGTAGCTGGCGGGGACTTAGGTGAAGTGGGCAGAGATGGAGTGGCTGCCGGCGGAGCAGTATCCCCCGTTGGCAGTGGACCAAAACCAGGAGGTACGGGTAGTTCGTCGTAAGGCACAGGTTTGCCCGCCCTGTACAGCTTAATGGCATCTTCATATTGCTTCACAATCCTTCCAAAGCGTCTTGCCTTGCCGGTATTATTTTCTGCCTTGGCCGCCGCTTCCACGGACTGGTACTTCTCCAGGCGCTGCTGCAAGGCCTCCAACATATTTGTGGCCGCCGCTGGAACGGCAGCTGGTGCTGGAGGTGGAGCAACCGGTGCTGGAGCTGGTTCTGCTGCAGCATCTGGCGCGGCGCCTTCTTTCATCTTAGCCAGGAATTCAAGAAACTCGGCTGGCGGTGGCGGCATATCGCTGAGATCTACTTCCTGGCCGTCCTCGCACATCTTCACAACCACATCGAACTGTTTTACCACCTTGAGGAACTGGAGGGCTGTGGCCGTGTCGCCGCTTCGCTTGGATTGCAGTGCAGCAGCTTTGTACTCGCTCTGGCGGCTGCGCAATTGAGCCACTAAGGGATTTGGAGGCGTAGCGGGAGCTACAGGGGTCGTTGGCGCTATGGGCGATGTTGGAGTAGGAGGAGCTGGAGCCGAGCGAGTTGGCACGGGCGGAGGGGAAGTAGGAGTAGAAGGAGCGGGTGTTTCCTCTTCAGCTGCTGCAGGAGCCGCACCACCAGCAGGCTTCACACTGACCTCTGGTGGGATATCGTCCACATTGATTGACTTGCCGGCAGCTGCTTGCTTGTGCAAGTCCTGCAGGGTCTTGAGACCTCGTCCAAAGCGTCTTGCCTTGCCGGAATCGCCGGCAGCTTTCGCATTCGCCTCAGCTAACTTGTACATTTCCAGACGCTGCTTGATGATGCCCAGCGTGTCCACGGTGGTGGTGGGTAGGAAGGTCTGCACGGGCTCTTCACTGGCAACGTCTGGCTCCACCGCCGGCTGCTCTTCGTCCTCCTCCACATCGACGCCTTCAATGCCGTTCAATTCACCCAGCAAATCCGAATCGTTTTCCAGATTTTCATCGTCGTCATCGTCGCTGACATCACGCAAACTATCGGCAATCATTTTGTCCAAGTCGCTCGCTGGCACGAGCTTTGCCTTGGGCTTCGGCTTGGGCCTGCCGCCTCCGCCGCTGGCAATGGCAGCCAGCTCCGCCTCCAGATCACTGTCGCCGCCATCATCATCTCCGTACCCACCGCTGGGATCGAAGTCGTCCGGGATTTCCGTTAGGCCAAACTAACCGCAAGAAATGAGAGTGAGAGCGTAGGCGATGACTCATAATTAATAAATAGACGGATCTAGTTGTTTGTTTTTCCTCTTACCTGGGACAAGTCGTGCTGCCTTCGCTTCGCTGGTTCAGGCTTCTTTTTGGAGAACATCCTTGTCTAGCTTGGAAAAATATCCTACCTAAATTGCAGCTCTGAAGCTCTTTAAATCCTAAATTATTTGCGTCGCAACAGATAAGACCCAGACAACAATAACAGAATGTCTTGAGGGAAGCACGACGGCTGAATTGAAGGTGACGCAGGAAAGCGACACTGTGACGTCACATGGGCAGGGCTACGGGAAATAATGAAATGCGTTGCAGAGTTAGCATTTATTTACTGAGAGGGGTATTGAATATAATTTTTAAATAGATGTGATGTAAAGTCAAATCAACTCTTATTGAAAATTTCTAATAGCCTAATATTAAATTGTTATATATTTTATCACCAAGGAATTGCATATTTGTTTATGAATTTTCTGTCATGGTCCTAACTCCTTTTCGACATAAAAATCGATCAAGTCGTCTCTTACAAATATAATTAATTGATTTCGACAGTTAAAAAAAGTGTACCACCTTCTGAAACTCAGCATGCGGCACTAAACTTTTTCGGAAATCAGGGCTGCACACAAGCTTTCAGGTACAGGGCTGCTCCGCCAGCTGACTAATCGATGGGCGACATCGCCACCTATCGATAACGAGAGCCAGCGCACACATAGTGCAAAAGAGTTTGCGAAAAAGAAAACTGGACAAAAAGCCAATCTATTGCGAACCGAGCAGCTTGTGGAAGCTGGAGTTGCACGTTGACCAGTGCCAAGGCATGCTGTAACCCCCATCCACTCACATTCGGCTGTGGCGGCACCAAGAAGCTAAAGAAAGCAGCGCGATTGGAGCTCCCTTATTATTTGCCTTCTGCCGTTTTCCACCTCCTCCAACTCCGTGCGGGGGCCAAGAGCAGCGAGAGAGACTTCGAGACGAGTCGCTCGGGAGCGAGGGGGCAACGGAAACTGAGACTAGCACTGACACTGGCTTGTTGTTTGGTTTAGCGTGGAAATAAACAAACGGATCGAATCCGGGCCGGGTCGCAGGAACGGGGCGTGGCGCGCTTACTGGCGGCTTGGCAACAACACCACCGGGAAGACGGCAACAAGTAGGCGGCAGGCATGGACGTGTCGCTAACGGAGCCGGAGACGCGGTTCTACAGTGAACTCTTTCAATGCTGCGACGTTGAGAAGACTGGCAAGGTGCCCATGCTGAAGGCCACAGAGCTTTTTCGCTCGGCGGACATCGCCAATGAGGCGGTGATTGAGGTAGGTCCAATTTGAGCCACTGCCGCCGCGCGCTCGTGAATGATTAATTACTTTGGCTTACGTTCATAGATCACTGGCCTTGCCGGGATTCCTTCGACTGCACTGCACATCTCGCGGACTCAGTTCTACTCATGCCTGAAGCTGATCGCTGCTCACCAGGCTGCCATGCCGCTGCGCCAGGAGCTGATCTCTGCCACGGTGCCGCTGCCACTGCCGCATTTTAGCTGGAAGGAGGCGGTCACGGCTCCGGTTACAGTGGAAAATGGATTGGCCGCCTTGCCACCGCCGCCACCCACAGATCGGAGGAACTCCTTGCGCCGCAACTCGCAGCAAGAGCAGCTGCAGGACACCTCTGACTTGCCCAGCACCGACTCTGAGGTGGAGCAGAACGAGTCCGTGGACGAGGCGACGGGCCATGGACGGGGTACAGATGGCAGCGGGGTCGTCAGCAGCAGCAGCCGGGAGAATATCGGGGTTCGTACTCCTCCTATCTAATCATGACATATGCAAATAAGCTTACCAGTGTCCGTTTCTCACCCACTTCTTATCTCTCTTTAGCGTCGTCGCGGTGCAGGTGGCGGTGGTGCTGGTGGTTCTCCGGAAGCCTGGAGTACCAATAGCGACAGTCCCACGCCGACCAACAGCGTGGCCGAGCGACCCTGGGCGCAGGACACGCACTGGCAGGGGTTGCTGGGCGACGAGCACCGTCAGTTGCTGGGCACCGAGGAAGAGTCCTCCGATCGCCACAGCAGCGATGACGAGGACAACGAAAGCGAGCTGGTGACACTCTACCAGATAACGCCGGAGCAGCGCGAGTACTACAATAAGCAGTTCAGGACGGTCCAAAGAGATCCGCATGGTCTGCTCTCTGGCCAGGCAGCACGGTGAGTACTGGGAGAGGATTGTGGAGGAGCATTATTGAATACATTTATATTTACTTCTTAAAGAATCTTCTTCGAAAAGAGCCGTATTCCCGTGGAAGAGCTGCGCCACATTTGGCAGCTATGCGACGTGACTCGCGATGGAGCACTGAGTCTGTCTGAGTTCACGGCAGCCATGCATCTTGTGGTTTTAAGGCGCAACAACATCCCCTTGCCCACAAGCCTGCCTAACTGTCTGCATCCCAACGTGCTGCAAGCAGTGGCTGGGGGCAGTCAAGGTGTCACCACCTCGTCGTCGGCGGCGCTGCCCCAGGAACCGCCTGAGGCTGATCTCCTACACCTGAACGACGACGATGAGGATGACCACACGGACAATACAATCATTGCTGGCAATCTCAGCGGTGGCAGTTCCACCAGCAAGCCGCGTCCCAACGTACCCGCCGGCGACAAAAACATCATGAATCTGAGCAGCATCTCCACGTCCTCACAGGCAAGCAACAGTTCGCGGCGCGAGGCAACTTCGCCCAATTCGCTGGCCAAGAACCGCAGTATCTCGAACTCACCGAGTGTCGAAAAGCCAGTGACGGGAGCTGTTTCTTCTACGGGAAATGCTGTGGATACAAACACGAACGCCGCCAGCCAGTGGACAAAGTTCAGTGAATCTCCTACAACAAGCGCTGCTCCGGTACAGTCCACCGCTGGAGGAGGGGCGGCATCTGTTGTGGCAGCCGTAGCAGGCGCTCCTGCCGTCTCTAGTCCCGGGCTTAAGCCAGCCCTGTTCGACATGAAGCGCTCTGCGCAGGACGTGGTATCCAATCCACAGATTCTGCACCCAGTGCCGCTAAGAGTGACCCCTATAGGTGAGTACTGCCCCACCGAATCCCAGCACAATTCATAAGTAATATCTTTTATACATAATATCCCCAGGCACAGCCATCGCTTCTTCCGCTGAGCCATCCAACGACAATGAAGGCGTTGTGGTTCTGCGCGAGGACAGCCCCAAGGCCATCACATCGACTACGACAGTTATCAATCAGTCATCTGGATCTGCTGCCTCAACCGGAGTATCATCGTCGGGAGTCATTACTGGCTCTCACCGCGAGAGCAGCGATCTGCGTGCCATTCAACGACCCCAGGCCAAAAAGCTGCCTGCCAAGAACAGTGCTTTGCCGCCGCCTCCGCAACGTGAGTCAAGCATCGGATCCAGTGGTCCCAGTGAGCCGCCAGAACCGCAATCCGTCGTCTACGTGGCATCATCAACTTCGATGGCGTCCAAAAAGGAGCCACCGCCCCTGCCGCCACCGAGGCCTCATCGTCATGCGCGGAGCAGCAGCCTGGACTTGAACAAGTTCAAAATGGGCGCCACGGGCGGTGCCCAGCAGGCAGAGGTGAGTAATTCTTGATTAATGGATGCCCTTACTTAGTTTGTGTCTGTGTCGTGATTTAACTTACATAGCCTTGCAGGGGGAATCAAAATGGAGTTTTGTTCCTTAATATTCACTGCAAATCTGTAAAAGACAATGAGGACATCCAAATGTTGCCCACTTAAGCCTTGTTTCATTCCATATACTTATCTTTGCAATGAATATAACTCAATACAAACTAAGCTGAAAAGTTCTACCGTTCTCCATAAATACTTAAGACACTTACACTTACTTCGGTGTGTCCGAAGATCTTACTTCCTGTTTACATTTGTCTTAATAACTACCACTACCTAACCTGTAACAACCTGTGCGACATGTATATAAATATTGCAACCCAACTCTTTGTTAAGATCACTGCGCAGGCCAGCTTCGATATGCAAACCTCAACTGGTTTTGCCGATTTCACGCACTTTGCCGACGAAGGCGCCGCGAACGTCGTAAGTCCAATCCTAAATGTATGCAACTCGTATTCGCATTCCACGCAAATTGGCCGTAGCTCCACTAGTGTCTTGTGTCCAAATTCAGTAGCTTAACAATGAATGCCACCTGCTTCATTTAATTAGCCTTACACTAACCTTCACTTACAATTCTAGATGGACGAACAGCAGCTGCACTCGCTGCCGCCTGCAGCACCGCCTCCTCAGGCTGCTGTGGTGCCGCCTACAAGGATTACTCTCCAGCAGGCTCAGCAACGGGTCTCTGCCTTCGAGGTTTACCGAAAGCCACAGACGCCGCGCGGATCGCAGTCGCCGCCCCAGCAGCCGCCACCACCGGCTCCGGGACTGGCAACCACTTCCCAAGTTGGCCAGCTGCCCAGTGCCGAGAGCTTTGAGAAGCGGGTGTCCGCCATCAGTGACTCGCTGCGCCACGTATCATTCAAGCAGGGACAGGCCAACACCACAGAGGTTCTGCAACGACTGCGTGAGCAGAACAACTCACTGCTCCACCTGTGTAACGACTTAAGCGACGAGCTATTGAGCGTCCAGACCCGCAAGGAGGAGATGCGCCTCAAGTTGGAGGGACTCACAGCCGGCGAAGCTCCCGGGCGAACGAGCTCCTCGATATCAGCCCCTGTGACTGCTAACGTGACTGGCGGCTCCTCCGGTTCGGCAGGAGCTGGTGTCTATACCAACATTTGAGGAGCATCGATAAATGATCATCATGTCTATTAAGGGTGAATTGATTTGTTCAGTAAGGAGTCTTTGAGCCTATTTGGATACAGGCTTGTACTTTGATCCTTTCCTGGTATTTTTACCAAAAACCTTAAAGCAAATGCTTGTTTGCTAAATGGAAAATTGTGTAACATTCCATTTTTTTTCGACTAAATTTTTCGATTTTCATTTTTCTGTAATCTATTTAAAGTTTCTAAATTTGTATAAATTTATTGAAGTTTTTTTTTGCTCTTGGTCATTTTTTGATATTATATATTAACAAAAGTTATAATTTCTGTTTAAAATTTAAAGTTATATAGAGTCGAGACTTGAGACCTTTTGACGTTCCTCTAGAGCTGCAAGAACATCGAAGTTTTCGATGTATTAAGGGAAACATCGATGTATCGGCCATTAACATCAATGTTTTTGCTGCTGTACATTCCTCTGAACAAATCAATTCACCGCTAAATGTTAGTCACTTATTTTCTGCCGTTTTTTGTATGTTGCAAGCACAATATACTCTAAATTCGGGTTGTTGCTTGCACAGCGATAAAGCAGGGCAAACATTCAAAGCACTTGACTTCTGTTTACCTCTCAAAATCGCTTCATTTTGCAGACAAATATATCACCTGATCTGCCAACTTTGGAAATTTCACAAATTCATGTTGCCTTATCGTATGTTTGCTCTGTTTTGGAGTTGTGCAAAGTACCCCCTATGGAGTTGATGCATTGAAGTTGCTAATTTAATTTGTAGGCTAGTTAAATCTCAACACAAACAAATCATGCGAGAACTACAACAATAATGCCGCCTCTATAGATATTTATGCAGATCGATTTATATATATATATACTTATGTACGTGTGTGTATATTTAGAGACATATGTATGTGTATGTATGATGCGCTTCTCCTAATTGTTACACGAGTAAATGACAAACAGACCCCTCGCTTGACAGCCACCCAACCCGTATCTCACCCTCACGCCCTAGTGTATAATGAAGCTGCCACAAAGTGGTCCAAACCCAAGTCTAAACCCAAATCCTCCTCGTCTTTGATAATCCCTGCTGCTGCGAACTCTCATTTCACTTTCAAATTTTTGCTATTTATTAATTAATGTTTTGTGTATGCCTCGAAATTTATCCTTCTATTCATTCCGGCAATGAAAACCAACAAAAAAAAAAAAAACAAGAATCATAAAAAAATAATAAAAAGCCAGGCTTAAAAGTTTAAGTATTAGAAAACTAATATCGAAAGAAAAGAGAAACAAAAAATCGACAAGAAATTCATTTCCTTGAAAGCTTAGCTTAGGTTTTTCCAAACAAAAAAGTCTTATATACATATGTATATTAATATATTTTCTATCTGTATAGTGTACACAAAAAAAAGAAAAAACAACTTGATATTATGTACATTTACCCAAAATTTCTTTCTATGCATAAACGGAAAAGGAATTATATATGATCGAAGACAGAAGACAAATTTAATTTAACCGGACCACTAAATATGTACGTATATGCTAACTTCGAATTTATCAGATATACCGGCATACATATATCACTTCTTTTGCATACTTAAACCCTTAAAATGTATGAGTTTTTTTTAACTTGTTAAACATATTCAAAGATCTACCCACAATCACACAGAAACGAAAAGAAAAAGCAAAAACATGCATAAATGTAATGAAAAGGAAAGAAAAGTGATATTGAAACACTATGTAAACATATTATTACGTGGCTGCGTAATCAATGTGTATTGTTTTGATGGATATACATCTCTATGAATAAAGATAAATGTATTAAGTTGAATGTTAAAATGCAATAAAAAAAACGAAAGTGCGACACAAGCATCGGAGGTTTTTCGATTTCGAAAAGCGCAGTGGGCATGCAGCCCTGGTCGACGAAACGATAACAGACGCACGCCGTTATCGATTACACTTGCACACGCCGCTACACATCTCTAGGGCTTTGCGGCATTGGGCAAATTTTTTTGCGAAAATCAGTAAGTTAACGAGAAAAAGCTATCCCGATGGTCCAGTTTGGCAAGGTAGTACAGTAAATTGCTGCAGGCAGTGCCACGAGACAAGCGCCGTTTCCAGGACATACAGGCTGGGCGAATTGGGCGAACCAGCAACTTCTGCTGCAACTGTGCATATTGATAGGGCAGGTTAGTGTGAGGCGTTCGTTGCTGGGCATTAACTGACGAAATTAATGTGTACACCCGTTCCGTATCCGTCTCCCGCTGCAGTTAGCCGATGTGTCAATGTTAATCGCGCTCTTCGCGCTTGCACACTTGCCAATCTTTCGTAAGACGCCGCCGCCCCCGGTATCCCCGTCGCCGTCTGTGCCGTCGCCAAGGTGTGGCAAAGCAAAGAAACCACAACCACCGTCAGCGCCACCGCCAGCAGTCATCCGTATTCGCGTACCGGCAATCGACGCAGCAGCCACCGCCAGGATGAACAGCAGCACCGACCAGGACACCAGCCTGGGCAGTAAGCCGCCGATAGCTGCCAACGGCAACTTGACGGATCCCAAGGAAGTGGAAATAATGTGAGTTGTGGTCCTCTTTCAATAGTAACCTGTGTTATTTAAAGCCACTTGTTCTCTGCCACAGCAACTTTCTGCCGCACGAAAAGCAGTGCTGTCGGGTCATCAAAACCAACCATACTAGGGTCCTGGCCTCCGGCGGTGTCCACAATCGCGGCTCCTCGAAGGTCAAGCTAAAGAATATTGTGGACTACAAGTGGGAGCGGAAGTACTACTATCCTGGCCACCTGGTGGCTGTTCATCGCGATGGCAAGCACTTGGCATATGCCATTAATGGTGAGTTTTCTTTAAAATTGCTTATTTATTATTATTGTTTTTTCTACGAATATACCTTGTGTTCTTAAATCTTGTATATATGGGACAGCCCCTTTCCTATCTCTTAAGTCATGTTTACTAATTTATACTTTCGCTACCTTCTAAAAACAGTCAATAACAAAGCCACCGGCATGGAGGGAATGGTGCGTGTTTGCAACATCAGTACCAGCATGCGGGCCCTGATTAAGGGAATGAGCGGGGAGGTTTTGGACCTGCAGTTCGCCCACACGGATCGTGAGCGCATTCTGGCTGTGATCGACGTCGCCTCGCTCTTTGTCTACAAAGTCGATCTAATCGAAGGCAATCTGGTGTGCAATCTCGTTCTGAAGGTGGAGGATCCCATCGCTAATTATGTGCCGGAGTACGATATGGTTTCCTGGTGTCCCTATGTCTGCAACGGCAACTCCACTGTCCCCCGGATCAACGAGGAGGAGGATGAGAATCAGCTGCTCATTTGGTCACGAAGTTCGCAATTTCAGTGCTTCCACATCAAGATGATTGTCTCTGAGCACGGAGTAAGTTTGTGCTTAGTTAAGCAGTCGTAAAATGTATAACAATATTGTTCTTTTCGTGTAGCGTGGCAAGATTCAACCGGCTGCTCTCGAAACTGGCTATCTGAAAATAGAGGAGGAGTCACTTATCACCTGCGCAGCTCTATCACCAGATGGCACAACAGTGGCCGCAGCCTGCGCCGATGGTTTGGTCCGATTCTATCAAATCTATTTTTTTGACGTGCGCAATCATCGCTGCCTGCACGAATGGAAGCCACATGATGGCAAGAAGGTCTGCTCACTCTTTTTCCTGGACAATATCAACAAGCCGATTGAGGAGTAAGTCTAATCTAATAATTATCCATTAGGTGTTTGTTTAGTGCTGTAAAATTAAAAACTAATCCTTTTTATCCACTCATTAACAATTCCTTTCTTTAATAGCTCCTACTGGCAGCACGTGATAAGCACTAGCGATGCCAACACCGAGATCAAGCTATGGGACTGTTCCCTATGGGAGTGCCTGCAGACTATCAACGTGTTGGCTACCATTCCGCCGCAACCCGCAAACTTCATCGCTGGAATTGATCGCAGTGCCAACTATTTGGTCCTGTCCAGCTTGGATTCCCTGGCCGTCTATGTAATGCAAATCAGCAGCAACGAATCGGACGGAGGAGCCAGCGATAGCGATGGGGAAGAGAGTGGTTTACGCATTCAGAACATTGCTGAATTCAAGCTGAGCTCTGGCATCCTCTCGTTCTCCATTGTGAACGCCACTGTTCGGCAGCTGAAGAGCTCCATCGAGAGCTACTATCCGTTTGAGGAGTCCGATGACTTTGACGACGACAGCAACCATACCAGTGCCCTGGTGCTGCACATGTTCGTGGTGCAGGCCAAGAGCCTCCAGGAGTGTCAGATTATCTACCAGCCCTGTGTGTCGATAACCGAGAAATCGGAGCGCCGCAGCCTAAACACCAGCAAGCGTTCCAAGACCCCTGAGAACAACTTGCTGATCAAACAAGAGCCGGAATCTCCCAGCAGCGCATCGGCGGGCACTGTCCAGCTAGAGGCTTTGTTTGCCAAATCCGCTAAGAGGTCCTCAACGGGCAGCTCTTCCGCCATTGTGGCTGTGGCGGCTGCAGCAGCGGCCGCACCCTCGGCCATTTTGCAAGACGTCGGCAAGGAGGCCATAAAGACCGAGTCTCCGAAATTCGGGATCACCTATCCACAGGTGAGTCTTATGACGCCTGATGCCTTTAGCGCAAGCGGAAGCTCGACGGCAACGGCTGTGGTGGTGGCCACCAGTACCACGACAACCACCTCGGGCACAGATAGCTCAGCAGTCGGCGGCGGCGGTGGAGCGGCTGAATCCATTGATTCTGCAGTTCTGAACACGCTGCGCATGCTGGCTTCGGTAACGGCGAAAACCGGTGCCGACAACTCCAATGCGAATCTACTCAACCTGATGAACAACACTCTGATCGAGGATCAGCAGAAGCTCAAGGAGAAGCTGGATGCCCGCAAGAAGTTTGTGGCTATTGATCGCAATCCTGAACGCAATGTGGCCGAGAACTTGGCCAGCGGCGGTTCAAGTCCAAGTCGTGAGGTTCAGGAGATCATGGCGACGCAGGAGGATGCGGATGCTTACGAAGCGGAGCTAGAGAATCTCGTCGACGACGACGACGATGACGAAGTCGAGGAGGAGGATGAGCTGACTAATTTATTGCCCCTACTAGAGGGACCCGATTCTGGATCCTGGCCCACTGTCAAGCTGCAATCCCTTACCAATTCCGCTGAGCTCCAGAATGCCGCCCAGATCATGTCACAGGCGGTGCAGAACACCAACAATGGCAATGTGCCACCCACACTAGGTGGTGGAACTAGCGGTGGTAACAATAACAACACCAGTGTTGCCAGCAATAGCAACAACAATACGACATCAACTCTGAACACAAGCAACACCAGCAGCAACAACAACGCCAGCACCCACGCTGGTGGAGCAGGCGATGGCTCGAATGGTAATGGAGAGCTGAATGCCAAAATTGAGCTACTGCTGGGTGAGTTTCAAGAACTTAATACTCCGATTTGTCTTTTTAACTCTTAAAATCCTTTGCAGATCTCGTCAAGGCCCAATCTAAGCAACTGAACAAACTGGAACACGAAGTAACCAAGCTCCAGGAACAGCACCAGGTGGAGGTGGCGGGGTCCGCTTCAAGTAGCAAGCCGGATTCATCCCTGGACAGGAAAAATGTCAACCAGCTGGCCTACAAAATCGAAATGCAGCTGTCCAAGCTAATGGAACAGTATCTGAAACGCTACGAAAACGAACACAACAAGAAGCTAACCGAATTTCTAGCGGCACGGTGAGTCCAACATAGAACTCTCAACCTTTAAATATAATAATCTAAGGTATATTCATTCTCCAGTGAAACCCAGAATCGCGAGTTACGCGACTCAGTGCTGCAGGTGCTGAATCAATATGTGATGAATCACTTCACGGATATCATTGGTAATGTTCTTCACATGGAACTGCAGCGACAACTTCTGCCGCGTGTAAATGCCAAAATGGATCAGCTGCAGGCCCAGATCCAGGTGGAGATGGCGCAGAAGTTGAGTGTGTTCGACAAGACGGTCAAGGAAAATATTGGAATCGTTTGCAAGAGCAAGGTGAGCAAGAATTTCTCCAAAAAAGTCCAAAAACTAACAAACTAAAATTTTGCTGTTTTATTCACTAGCAATTCCTTGATGCCTTTGGCAAGTCGGTCTTGATTGGTGTCCAAGCCAGCCTCCAAAACGCATTTATTGAATCCATGAGCAGCACCTTGATTCCAGCCTATGAAAAGTCCTCGCAGAATATGTTTAAACAGCTTCATGACGCCTTCAGCGTGGGCATTAAGGACTGTGAGTTAATTTAATTAAAATTAATCTATATAATTTATAATATTGAAAATATTTTCCCACAGTCATGGTTCAGTTCAATACCTACCTGCAGCACATGCCACAGCCGCAAGCGATAGGCGCTAATTCCGAGGAGCTGAACAACAAGCTTACCATGCTCAAGCAGCTAATTGAAAGCAGCCTTCACAAGCACCGCACTGAGCTTACGGACGCTATGCTGGAGACGCAGCGCGAGGTGAAGAGCCTAGAGATTCTCTTGGCGCGTCAAGTGCAAGAAACGATCCGGGCGGAGCTTCGCAAGCATATGGAGACCCAGAATATGGCCATGCGTTCACAGGCAGCCACACCGGCACCCACCTACGACCTCAGGGACAGCATCAAACAGCTGCTGCTGTCGGGACAAATCAACAAGGCGTTCCATCAGGCCCTGCTGGCCAACGACTTGAGTCTGGTGGAGTTTACACTCCGGCACACGGACAGTAACCTGGCCTTTGCGCCCGAGGGATGCAGACTGGAGCAAAAGGTTTTGTTGTCTCTCATCCAGCAGATATCCGCTGACATGAGCAATCACAATGAGCTCAAACAGAGGTAAAGTAAATCCATAATATGTTTAAATGTCAGTCTTATAAAGATAACATTGCAGATATCTCAATGAGGCACTGCTGGCCATCAACATGGCGGATCCCATTACTCGCGAACATGCACCCAAAGTGCTATCCGAGCTGTATCGCAACTGCCAGCAATTTATTAAGAACTGTCCCAAGAACTCGCAGTTTAGCAACGTCCGGCTCCTGATGAAGGCCATTATAACGTACCGCGACCAGCTGAAATGATATCAAGAGAACTACAATCTGGCCAGTGGCTGGTTCTGATAGTTTTCATTCATCCGACCCTTTACTGGCACATCCAAGATAGTAAATCACGGACCACACGCGCAGACTTGCAGTTAAGACCTCGAAGCAAAGCTCTCACCCAGATGCATCTTTCACAACAGTTCAGAAATTCAATCTTTTCTTTCATTTTTGTTTTTTGTTTTGTGCGTGTTTTGTAAGGCTATCTTATTTTTATATCTTATGTTTATGTCGCGATATTCAATTTGTATTATCCTTAGAACGATTCTCTTCCTAAATTGCAATATTTTTACTTATATTTATCTTTTTTTCGCGGCGATCTGCAAGCAGGTTGCGCTAGCTGCCTTTTAATTTGCGTTCCTTTTTATGTTTCATTTTATAATTATGACTCTTACTGAGAAAAAAAAGAGATGCAAACGTAAAAACAAACACTAGAAAACGGAGCTGTAGAAATTAATTTAAAAAATTATTTCCAACACAAGAAAACAAAACTTTTCGATTTTGACGATCAGAACACATCCACAAAACACACAATTACATGATGATTGCAAATGCAGAAAAACTACAAGTAAAACGTAAATGTTAAGCTATAAACGAATTAAGTAAAAAGTAAACTAAAACTTAAATTTATAAAAATAAAGAATAAATGTATGTACTTGAAAGAATCGAGAAATTGTCTGTTTACATTCCTTAGCTAATGAATCGGGTCATATATTTCTGAATCGTACAAAAAATGTTTTCTTAAGAGACTAGACAACACCTAACTATGCAGTTGGATATAAACTAGATAAAGGAAGGCTTCAAGAGCCCAATAGCAACGAGGAAACTTCAGCTGAGCAGGGCTAGCAGCTCCGATGTGCGTTCCAAACACTTGCATCCACAGGTAGCACACACGTTGTGTGTCTGTAAAGAAAGTTATTAATTAAATGCTTTGTTCAATAGACCCCAAATCTGGTTAAACGAACCTCAAACCACTGCATCATGTGATCCATGTGTCCACCATGGCCACAGGCCAGACAGGCATTAGCTGCACCTCTTACAGGCAGACGACAGAGTACACAGAAGAGGACAGGTCGCTTGCAGGGCTCACATTTAGGTGTCCGCTTCGGCTTGGTGCATGTCCCACATTCGGTAACAAATTCCACACCCTGAACAGGTGGCGGCGTGTTCTGCGTGTGCTTGAGGATCAATGCTCGTTTTGATAGCAGCTGCCAACCGAAGAGAATTTCGGCATAGGCGCGTTTAAATTGATCAAAAAGCGGCATCTTGGTGCGTCTGATCAAAGAGCACGCATAGCCATCGGACTGCAGTTGCTTCACCTCTAGATCCAAGGAGTCTGACCATGAATTGCTTCGCAGCTGCTTCAGTTGTTGCCATGTGCTTGGTGAAGATGAAGATGACTTTACGTCCAGCGGCAGTACAGTGTGATACGGCGAAATCTGTGAGTTCAGCTGAGGCGGCAAGCGACTGGATATGTCCATTATGGCTCCTCCAACTGTGGGACATTTGTCGAACAAACATGCTAGCAGTACGGCTGTCTGAATGTCCCCGGAACTGGCATAATGCATAATCAGTGACTCCAGCAGGGACTTCTTGAAGGGATCCTTGTAGAACAGCAGCTCGTTGAGGGTCTCATGCGGGACTTGGGGTGTGGCTATTAGTTCCGCAAGAAGCCACACGGGCACCAGATCCATACGCCCATGCTGGCGACAGATCTCGCCATTCTTGCGACATGTTTCTGCTATGTTGAGCTTGTCCAATGAGAATTCCCTGGCCATGTTGCGACTTATGTGCAATAGGCTGCTGGCATCGTAGACGTGGACCACAGGACTGCCGTTCATCTGACGTATGGCTCGCTGCTTGCCAGGCTTTCCTGAAATCATCCGCTCCTGCAGATAAAACGAAGCATTCGCATCTCGCTGAGCAGTGACCATGACATTGCCCAGTAGTCCACTACCATTGATGGCCGATAAGGTCCTCGGGGTCAAGGCTGAGTGCTGTCGAAGAGTCAACCTCTTGTTGTTCACCGGCTGGGCGAATGTAGTCAGCATGCCGATGGCATTGAAGTGGACACCCGATGTCCGGGGGTATGGAATGCAGGCATCGTGCAGAGCACTGGACAGAGCTCCTTCAAGTCGAGGCGACTGCAGCAGAAGCTGGCTGCGATCAGCCCCGCCTCCTCCGCCCACAGCTGCCACCTTTTTCTTCATGGCCGCCACCAGGGCGCGCAGACATTGTTCCAGACAGGTGCGGGATTTCTTCACCCGCTGCAGGGCGTTGCATCGAAGCACCTTGAGCAGAATGCCACTCACCTCGGTGGACAGAGTGGTGCCTTGGCACAGCTGGAACTCTGGTGGTGCACTCGGGCTGGGATAGGATGTAGCAAAATTCACCTGAAGGATCACCGTGTGTCCGCCCGCACAGATTCTGAAGCAAGCATAGCGCTTAATGGCGTCTAGCATATCCACCTCCACATGCGGCATGTTCGTGTTCAACAGTGAGAACTCGTGGTGTAGCGAACACGTGGGCTGATCTGTCAAGGATCTGGCTATGTGCGGCTCCTCCCGACGACAATAACCGCCGAAGCTGGGAGAGCGAGCCATAGGTAGCGTGTTGCTTGTTCCATCACCCGTGGATATGGGCAATGAGCCGGCCACCATTAAAGAGCGTGGATGCAGGAATTCCGGAGGAGTGGGAACTCTCAACTCACTGAGGTCTGGCTCAAAGCGGGGCTCCTCCTCCTCCGCTGCAGGTTCACACAGTTTCAGCATATTGTCGTCGATCTTCCACACTCTCAGGGTGCGATCTCTGGACCAGGTGACCAGTTCCTGAGAGAAAATTATTAGGACTAAAGGAAATGGGGTATATACCTCCAAAACTCACAACTTCCTCGGAATTCTCGCGATTTGGACGCCAAGCAAAGTCCAGAATGACGTCAGTGTGGCCCACAAACGAACAAATGGGGTCAGTCTGCTTGCTGTTGCTCCAGAGGAGCAAACTGTTCTCGCCGCGACCCAAATGAGGCACTACAATGCTCACCAGGCCATTACCAATGGGCTGGAAATATAACAAGTTACAACTATTAGATATCTAAGCCCTTTAGATGCCTCTTAAGATCCCATATTACCGTGTATCTGGCTCTCCATACAGGCGACATGGTAGTGATGATCTTCTCGGCCCTGCGGGGATTGCACACATCGAAGTACTTTACCGTGCCATCCTGACTGGCAGTGGCCAAGCAGGTCTCCCTTTTGTGGCTCCAGTTGATGCCGTGCACCCTATTTAAATGCGCAGTAATGTAGTGTGTGGGACAGCTGCCCTTGCGGAGGTCCCAAATCCGAAGGTCTCCGTCGTGTGCTGCAGCCAGCAGGTTACCCGAAACGCGATTGAAGCCCACCTGGGTGGCACCAGCTAAGAAATATACATAATATGAGATGAATTTCCTGAAAACTCTACTAAATAATTACACATGCAGACAGCATTCAGGGACACGGCTGGCTTCCTGGGCTCCCTCAAGTCCCAGATGTGCGAGAAGGTGTCAATGGAGCAGCTGACCAGCAAGTTGGGATCCTTGCCGTGCCAGTCGATGTCGGTCACGGTGCGAGTGTGTCCCCGCAGCGAGGTCTCATAGATGGGCTCCGCGGTGCCCCAGCGGACAATGTCGATATTCTGACTGGTCTGGAATAACCAAGGAAACCAAAGGTTAATATAGGTTAACCGAACTGCGGCTTTACTTCTGATCCTCACCGCTATTGCGCAGTACTCTTTGCGACTGGGACATATGGCAAACTCCGCCACGGACACCTCGTACTTCGACTGCCTCTCGTGACGTCTCAGCGAGCCATCGTCCTGTCCCAAGCGCTGCAGGGCCAGATAGCCTCGACCCGCGAGCAGCACCCACTGCCCCGAGTAGTCCACGGACATGGCCGTGGCCTGGGAGTCGCGGTGCTCATAGCATTTGTTGCTCTGCCTAATGATGTATGTTTGCTCAGGGCCGCCGCCTGCAAATCCAGCTCCTCCAACCGAGCCCCCTGCTGCTCCGCCGCGCTCTCCAAGACGCAGTGACTCCGTGGGTGGCATTTTCTACACTACAGATGTGGGTTTCAATAACATAAAATCAACCAATTTAATCCATATTTGCAAACAGAAAGAAAACGAAACAAAACTGATAAGAGAGATGGACAACAAAACTGCAACCGAGCTGGAAGATTATCGATGTGACTATCGATAGCCCCGATTTTCGAAATTTATCAGTATCGAACCATTGGCCGCTCAAGACTTTTTAAGGATAAATATTCAAAATTTGGTACTTGTAATTTCTTTTTAAATAGAACTACAGGAAGTAAAGTAAAGAATGAATTAAAAATCTAGCAAAAAGCTTAATGACTATTAATTTGTTTGCAATTATTTTGGTATATCTGGTCAGAAAAAACCAATTAAATAAATATAAAAATAAAACTTAATAAGACTTATATCAATTTCTGCCCTTTGGACTTCTAAGTAAGTTGAATATATATTTATAAATTAAGAAAAACGAACTTGTATGAATATTTTTGGTTCTTTATTTATTATTAATTGACAATCACTAAATTATGAGTATCTTCCTCTTTATAAAACTTAAATTTTAAATATTTATTTAAAAAATTAAAAAAACAAGAATTTGAGTTTTATAAAAAATTATAAATATTAATCTGTTTACGAATGTTACAAAATCTATTTAATAGTCAGTTCTCACCAACTGAAGTTTCTAAACTTCGCTGTCTTTGAAAGTTGAATTTTTATGTTTTTGTTGAAGTTATTTATTGTAAAATGAAAGGCTCGAATGGCTATTAGCCGAATAAGTATTGGTACAAAATTCCCTTCGCGGCTTATAGTGAAAACGCAATCCTTTCTAGTTGATACACATAACGTATACGATTATTTATTATTATTATTTATAAGTTCGCTAGTTTCCCTTGGCTCCAGTAGTCCTTTATTATTTATTTTACACACTCGTACAGTAGCTCCAAGGGTATTAGTATTATGATTATTAGTTGAAGTCGGCTTATTGTCCTCTAATTATAGTGGAAAATTAACAAATTCCGCTACTCTAATACCGTGACTACAGACTGGGAAGTCCTTATGACAAAGGCTAAAATTGGATTAACATTTTTACAATCTGTGGCTATTTCATAGAAATAAACTTGGTTTAGTGGCTAAGGCTACGTTCATGGGTATCAAGTATCAAGTCTTTGACGGCAGCCTTTTCGCTCCCACTTTATCTGTGACAATAGCAGAACATCTTCAGGGCCGTATCGTCGAGGCAGTAGCTCTGGCTTCCGTACAGGTTCAGTCGGCTGATGGTCCCCGTGAGCACGGTCTTGTAGCCCGACATCCGCACCGTGGACTCGAAGACGCCCAGGCCGGGCTTCGTCTGCAGGCGCAGGGTGATGTCCACCGCGTAGTCGGTGGAGATGTTCTTCACGATCTTCGAGTGCGGCGCCGCGATGAAGGCCTGCAGGATGGAGTTCAGGAAGAGAGTGCGGCACTGGGAGCTGCCCTTCAGTCGGTGGTTGATCAGGCGCACCAGGTAGCGCGCCGCCCTCTGGACCCTAGCATCGTTCGTCTGCAGCTCCTGGCGCTGATGGCAGGTGCACCAGTGGGCGGCGATCCCAGCCTGCTCGCACGTCCTCCCCGCCGGCACCGGCAGGAACAAGCTGATGCCCCTGGGCAGTGTGCTGTCCGGCTCGTCCAGCTCGGCTGTCCGGCGCTGCACCTGGTCCGCCTCCAGATTCCTCAGATTCAGCAGGCTCACCATGGTCGCGTGCACATCGAAGGGAGTGGTCAGCCGGCGAGCGTTTAGCCTCAGATTGGCTATTGCCTCCGGATATCGATCGTTCATCCACGGCGGGTACAGCATCATCATCATGGGCTGGCGCTCCTCCATCATTCCCTGGTAAGTCCGTCGAAAGGAGCCCCACCTCAGGCCGTGGTCGGACAGAAGCATAACCACCGTGCGATTGAGCAGCCCCGACTCCTGCAGCTGCGTTAACTGGGTCAGCATGGCCTGGTCCAGCAGAGCCGGGTAGTTGAAGTAGTCATGGGTCAGAGCCACCGTCCAGAAAAACGAGAACGAGAGCTCCCGGCTCATCCGCGGCACCAGCTTCCGTATGTACTCGAGCAGCACATCCGCCGTTCGCCGGCTGCCCGTGCACAGGTACATGTTGAGCTCCTTCTTGAAGGCCAGCTCCCGCTCCATCTCCAGCATAATGGGTCGCATATAGTACTCCGTGGGCTGTCTGTTGAAGCCATTCCGGTTGAAATTGAATGCCGAGAGGCTTGCTACATCCTCGGCGAAGACGGTGCGGTAGCCCAGCTGCTGGAAGCGCTTCCAGATGAAGGCGCAGTTGTCGTAGGACATCGACTTCGGCGAGCAGGCGAGTCCTAGCTCCTGGTCGTCCAGGCCGCTCAGCAGGGGCACTATGTTGGGGTAGGTGTTGTCCCCCACCTTGTTGTAGCCCCACATCTCGACGTGGGAGAGGTGCTTCCGTATGTAGTCCGCGGTGCGGCTCATCTGCCGCAGGAAGTTCAGGTGGGACATGCTGTCAATGCCCAGGATCATCACGGAAATGTGCTCCTGGCCCAGCTCCTTGCTGCTATTAAAGCTCATTCTGTTGGTTCGTCTCTTAGAGACTGGCTTTATCCGTGCCTTTTCCACGGGAAAGAAGTGGCAGTCCTTGTAAATGCCTTTGCCCGAGGAATCGTAGCAGGCGAGGCATAGAAACTCCGCACTCGGCGACAGCTGTATCACCTTGTCCAGCGAGAAGTTCACTCCCGGACCGTAGGTGTTCTCCCCATCCGTCCTCCGTGTCACCTCCGAGTAGTTGCAGTGCACGGCGGACAGGTCGCTGATGTTGTAGTGAGCCAGCAGCTCCTTGGAGTCCAAGTTTAGATGCAGCTCCCCGGGCACCGTGTCGCTGCTCCGGAGCAGCGCCCGGCCGCAGGTGTACTGCCGTGGCTTGTACACGAACTGGGCGATGGTGTCGTCGCTGACCTCGAAGTGCGGCATGCGGCAGCCCGGCGTGTCCACGAAGTAGGCGGTGGTCACATTGCCCCCGTAATGGTCCTCGATGCGAGCCATGAAATCGAAGCCGTCGCGGAAGCGGAGCAGCTTCGTCCTGAGATTGTAGTCCACGCACAGGTAGGAGAACACGCAGAGGCAGAAGATCACAATCACCACCTTCTTGAAGTGGCCGCGGCTCTTCTTCATGTTGTAGTAGCGATAGTACTGCTGCAGATCCCGCTTGGTCATAAACTTTGGATCCAGCAGGTACTTGCTCCTGTCGGATACCAAATAAAAAGTGGTACAAAGTAGATTTTTTTTTTATATTAAGCAGAAAAGGAAATTTACTAAATTTTCTGTCAAAATGAAAAAAATATACTGGTGAGGTCTGGAATAATCCAAACTCACAGGGTTCTAGATTCCTGACATATGTAGTTCTAATTTCAAAATCGGTTCATATCAATCGGTTCAATATTACAGTCACTACAGGGCTTTCAGTAAACTTCTATAACAACTTAGATTATTAATCGGGATTACCTAATAATTCATAAGAATAATGGGGTTCTTGACGTAATGAATTCAGTTCCCAAGTATGCAGATTAATCAACTGAATTCATTAACTTTGAATCCATCATTCTCTAATATAGATTGGTTCCTTGCCTTCGTAATTTATTAGAGCACCTTTCCCCACCCCCTTCTTCTGACCCTCTACTCTGGTTAGAGCCAGCTTCTGGCAGGTTCATTGTATTCTGTCTAGGAGCTTAACAGTTTTTTATGCTGACAGCTATTAATTAAGGCAACAAACAATATAATGAATGCCCACAACAAGAGGAGCGCTCTGAGTGGCCACTCAGCCGAAAGTCCTTAGACCGCTGCCCACCTAGACCATGCTCTCAGCCCCATGTGGAGGTCCTGCAACCCACCAGAACCACCACCCTATCCTTATAGTGGGATTCCTGTGTCAGAAATGACACGAGAACGTGATGCTGTCAATGTATTCCTAACTTGTGAATCCATATTCATGAGGAGGAGCGCCCAGTGAAGTAGGCAACAGAAAATGCAGTATAAACATATTGCAGTGTAAAGAGTATAAATTATACTAGAAACATAAGATATTATTAAAGAAAAAGGTTCTTGTACAAATAACATATTTGCAGGTTGCCTAACTTATATGTTACTAGAATTTTTATGATCTTGGTACTCTATATTTAATAATGTTGCTTGAATATTAAATATTTAAGTCTAAGCTGGTTGTCTTTGAAATCTGGAGTATATTATATATTAAATGTGCTTTTATTACTAATATTTCATGAGTTCGTGGAACTTAAACTCAAGATTAGTTAGTTAACTCCCAAGAATAATAAATCTGGTGACTGCAAAAACCTCTGCAATCCCCCCAAAGTTTCTCCAGGTGCGGCCCATTTTTTTCGGGTCAGGTGAAATCCATTGAAAAGAATCCGATTGTGTACAAAAACAAATTTCCAATTGACACTTTCAATTGCATTTGGCTGGAGCAAACACACGGAAAAGGAAGATGCGAGCAGATAGGATTGGACTACTCGTCCTCCGAGGAGGAGAAGCATTGAAATGGCATTGCGAACAAACAAGCGATGACACACACAAGGGGACACACACACACACACACACACCTGGGCTCCTCTCCCTTGGCATCCTTTGATGCTAGATGAGGTGGGGGATTCCCCGCACTTTGCTCACTTACTCATAGCTCAAGTCGCCGTATTTTCGCATATCCTTCGTGGTGTAGTAGGCCCGCATCTTGGCGACACTTGGCCCAGCTCCTGGTGCGCTAAGTCTAAGTCACAGCACGCCGCGCCGCAGCTCAAGTCCTTGACATCCTGGTTGTCTTCCAGTTGTTGTTAGCCCCCCTTTGTTTTGCTCGCCGTGCCTCCTGCTTATTCTGCTAATTGTTTGCGGGCCACATTTTCATGCACATTTCGATACAACAATTTTCACACGACTGCACTCGCGCGTTCTCTCGGCTTTCTGCATGTCCTTTCCGCGTCCTGTCCGCGCCCCACTCTCCTGCTTCGCGTTGTTGTTTTTTGTTCGAGTTCCTTTTGTCCTTGCGAATTACTGCTGAATTGTTTCCGTCTGAGTTGGCTCCTCTTCGCACACTGAATCCTGCTCGGAGGCTGTGCAGGCTCCAGCTTCCAGGCTGACAGCATTACTTGCTCTCTTTGCTCTCTTTGCTGTCAACTCGCACTCGCACTCTCACTTACACTCTCTCTTTCGCCGTGTTTTGACAGCTCCGTTACTTGGAATGACAGCGGCGCGGGGGAGTGGGGCGCATGCGCGTGGTGGTGACAGCGGAGCCAGGGATGCTGTAAGCGGTTTGATACACTCAGGAAAATAATATAAATATAAGTATGAAAATAATATAATATTTATAATAATAAATATATAATATTAAGGATTGATTTAATTATTTATTTAATTATTATTTTAGAATTAATATCATAGGTTTTAATACTTTTTTTTTGGGTATAAATGTTTTTTGAAATGGATTCTTCATTTCAATGTTAATGTATTTAAGGAGCTGGGTGAATAATAATTAATTTCAGGGATGCAACTGAAACTTTATTAAAGGCATTTATATGTTAATCAAAATCTGGTAAAATTTCATCCTGTTTTTGTATAAAATAATTATTAATAATCATAATTGCAATAATACTGAATCAACGGGGCATCAAGTATACGCAAAAATATATGTGATTTTATGAATACTTTTTTGTTCACTTGTTTCCTTCTAGTTTATGGCTCATTTGCGGGCTTTAATTGCGAATTTGCATGAGGCAAATGCCGCACACTGGGCAATTAATCGATGGAGTCCTTTAGCTTAGAAATGTTTTATGGCCAATGAACTCGCATTCGCATATCTCCCGCTGCTTATTGGGGAGGCGAAAAATCCTACTTACTTGAGAGAGAAAAATCAACTTACTTATATTAAGTAAATAGTAAGTAATGATCAACATTCAACTAAGAGATAGAGAAATAAATATTATTAGGAGCAAAAAAATGTTAAACAACATAAGGAGTCGTAATCCTGATCAGCACCGGAAACATGCATATTTATAAACGAACAATTTGGCGCAAAAATTAATGAGCCTTAAACCGAAATGATTCCGCTTTTGAGTCAGGATGCACTGGCAATTAAGGTATATTGAGATGCAAAATTATTGGGACACATGCAGGGCAAAGGTCACTTTTGCTCCTTTTTTTTGAGGCTTAACGAGCAACAGGTCGCAGGGAAGTCGGGTCAAAAGGTCCTTCGCATTTGGCTCATTAGAGGGACTTACCGAAAAAGCGCAACAGGCTGCAATGGAACAGCCCCACCCACACCCACATCCAAGCCCACCTACGCCCACGCGGGGCATGTGTGTGAGTTAATAACTTGGCTGCAGGCAGGACATGGCTTTCGATGTTCGATAATTACAGCAACGGCAGCCGAGTGGCAACAACAAGGACGCCGGGTGGCAGAGCCAGTCGTAAATCAAGGGACGAAAAAAGCATTTCACTGTCGGACCAGCTCAGCTCCTTAACTGCGCTCCTTTCCGATTAACAAGCATTTATAATGCTTCATTACTGTAAAAAAGGAGCTGCAAAAAAAACAACGCCAGGATCTCTGGCTGCTATAAAAGCGTTGGGAGCATATAGCCAACGCTTCAGTTGAATCTTCAAAAGTGTCGAACGCAGGACAGCTTGACAGTAATTAGTTTCACAGGAGCCAGGAGCCAGGAGCCACCCAGAATGCATCATCTACCTGGGCCGAGACCCGTGCACACTGCTACAGCCAGGCGCCCCTGGAAGAGGAGACCGCTGCGGAACGAGGGCTCTACCTCCAGCAGGACCTATCACTTGCCAGCCCTGTTGATTATCCTGCTCGTCCTCATCCAGAACTTCGAGCTGCACATGTGCCGGCAATTGATGAGGCAACCGAGCGACAAACGATCCCAGGACCACCGGCTCACCATCGGCGGCAGTGCAGCCGGCGAAGTGACACCGCCGGGAGCCAGTTCCAAAGCCACCGAGGAGGATAAGCGGGGCAGGTCCGCTCCCAGCCAGCCGGAGGAGATATTCAGCGCCCCGGCCGATGACAGTGGCCTCAGCTACGACGAGTATCCGGTACGCCCCCCCCCCCAGAAAAGCTGAAAATTACTAAATCCTTGCGTGGGTCGTGTTGGTCACCGGCCACGTCCGTTTTGAATCCCTATCACCTTACGCACAATTTGTAATTGTATATTTTTCATTTGATTGCTTTTCGGCTTTGACTTTGACCCTAAGCCACATTCCGAATCCCCTCGAAAGCTGAGCTGACGTCACGGCACCTTGATTATGGGAGGGTCTAATGAGGGCCACTACCAAGGCCGAAATCGCGAGGGGTCAAGTTGTGGCGCATTTAATTAGGGGAACTTTAAAGTAAGTTTTATAGTTTGAATGGAAGTTTCTAAAATGTCTTATGGTAGTATCCTGTATCTAGTATCCTAGCTTTAGTTTAGCTCAACTATTTCAAATTACTTTGTACTTTTTAAGCTTAGATATGTAGATGAGTAGAACCTTGCCTGTATCCATCTAATATTTAATTCTTTCCCACCCCATTTCTAACCATAGATGGTGGTGCCAAAGCGAGCTGCCCTGCTCCTGGACCGCCTGATGGTGGCTCTTCATCATGCCCTCGAACAGGAGCGAGGTGGTCATCGGATCGGCGAATTCTACGCGGACAAGCACAGTCTAAATGGCAAACTAAGTGAACTCCACAACGGACTGGAACCCCATCAGGTGCGGGAGGATGGTAAGTCCCAAACAAAAGCTTTTCAAAGAATTAAAGCTAACCTAGTAAGGTAACTATTACAGGCATGTATAGCGATGATGATCCTGGCATTATGATGGATTATGATTTCAAAGATTTGAATCAGATCAATCGCGCCACTGGCGAAACAGTAAGTTGGAACATAAAACCTAAATTGCAATATAAGACATAAAATTAGCAGCGCGATGTGTAAGAAAATTTCAGTTAATGCCAAAGAGCTTTCAGAGAAGAGCCGGTGCGGAATTGGTGGGCGCAGATCGGCCAGGAGGTGCCTCCGCGATACCCGGCTCCCCGGCCGGGCCCCGGCGTATCCATCCATCCGGAACCGGCGGTGGTCGTGCCTACTGGCGTTGCTATTTCAATGCCGTCAGCTGCTTCTGAACAAAAAAAAAAA
>VNKC01004295.1:0-11110 GCA_008042775.1 Drosophila pectinifera | reverse complement strand
AAAAAAAAAACAAGAAAAGATCTGCCAAAGATCCGCCGCCGGAGGGGAATGCCAACAGAATATCTCCGGGCAGGTGTTTCAGAAGCAGTTCCTCCTTTCGTTGCTGCTGTGAGAGTTGTTCTCGCAATTAACTGAAATCCCCGAGTTCCGTAATTGTATCTAGTGGTATCTGTATCTAGTAACTGCATCTAGTAACTGCATCTAGTAACTGTATCTGGTAACTGTGTCTGGTAACTGTAGCTGGAACTGTATCTGGAACTGTATCTGGTAACTGTATCTAGTAACTGTTTCTGTATCTGTAACTATAACTGTATCTGTATCTGTGCATTTGTAACTCACTGTGAATCTGCGTTATAAATAAACCTCCATCGATAAGTCCAACGGCATTCATAAATAAATTAATTCATTCACCCATCCATACCCGCCGTATGGAATCAGAATACTATATATATTGGGGCCAGACAGGAGCACCGCAATCCCCTTCCAGCTTAATGCTGATTGACATCGGCCGTAAAATCTAATTCCGAACAATCCATCCACCGCATGCCCTCAGCTCGTGACCCATCGCGATTTATTTTCGCAATTGTGTTTGTGTGCCAAGCGGAAGTGCTACTGGTATCGGTTACTATCTGGATCTTTATCTATTTCCTATATAAAGAAGATAAGACAGATCAAAGTGCTAGATTTAATTATACATTTTATTAAAGAGGTTTTTAAGAACTCAAATATAAGGCAATCTTAATATTTATTACATAGGGTGGTTACAGAGATTCTTTAGTGCCAAATTTTAGCTTAATTTGTAAAGTAAGTGCTACAGAAGATCTTCTAAATATTTAGAAAAGATATTAAAACTTCAACATCAATGATTCCTTTGAAAACTATTAATAGAAAGCAACTCAGGAGCTTCAACTTTATTACATAGGGTGGTTACAGAAACCGTTTACTGCCAAAAGCTTACTTTAATTGTAAAGGATATGCCACAGAATGTTTCTTTTTAAAATAATTCATAAGAAGTAACTCAGAAACTTCAAAAACATCGAAAATATCCCTAAGAATATAGACTGACTGTATGAATTTCGAAGAGGAGCTTTCAATATTGACTAGTATACTTAGAACAAGTCCTATTTAAAGGAAAGGAATAGAATTCATTCACTTACCTTTACACCTTTATATTATATTACCTTCCATATTTAAATCTTATATTTCCTTCCATATTTCCACCTTATGTTCCTTTCCATATTTTTCTCTTGTATGCAAACCAAGTATTTCTAAACTTCTGACAAACTATTCTCCGGGGATTGCAAACTCAAAGTCAATGCATATTATTAGCCGTGGGTCAACTGCCGGCCAATAGTGAACTTTATAAACTGACGATCGACTTAAGTGTGCGATACACGTTTATGGCGGGGTTACCTTCGGCTTTGGCTGCGAAGGCGAATGGCAAAGTTTTATGGGCCAATAGGCGGCCATTAATGCGATTGCTAAAGCACACATTAATAGACTTTTATGTACATCTAATTGCCATCGTTAATTGATGGTCGGACTGCCTCCGACTTTAACTACAAAAAATAAGCATTTTATAGATTCATAGCTGAGCCGAAAGATTCAGATAACTTTGTTACCAGTTGCCATATAAACATTGTGATATTAATAGTAAAATTAATTAAATACTAAAGTAGTTTGCTTATCACAATTATCTCAGATTTATGGCACTACTAAATCCATCAATTATAATAAATGTAATATGTATATTATGTATGTGGATAAGTAATACAGGCAGAGAACATGAGTATAAGTATATCGGGAGTGTTACAGAAATCACTAGGAATTTAAAATCCTTTTAAAGAGGTGCCTAAAAGTATGCAATTAATTTATTATCTCTCTATAAATATCTATTTTTATAGATATTAAAATACAAATATTCAAAGCCCTGGGGATTCCAGTAGCATATCAGGATTTTATAGAAGCTTTATAAATTGTAAACAGCTTTTGTACACAATTAGAGAATGTATATATTGATATTTGGTTTGATTATTTATGTAATAGGCTTAGACAATTCATTATTTAAAACATCCTGGGACTTTACTTAGCTTTCTCTGATTTATAATAACCAATAAAATAGTGAAGGAATTCGCCCCAACAATTTCGTATTCGATTATCGCGAATAAATATCTATTTTTATGCACGTTTATGCCATAATCCCACCTGGGCACATGGCGCAATTTCGTTATCAATGGGCCCGGCCCGTAAATCAATGACGACGCAAAGCCTACTGGCCAAGTGCAATTCGATTCGTTCGCTACGTCATAGCCGCAGCGCCGCTAAGTATGCAACAGGTTTCGTGTCGCGAGTTAATCAGCAACAGGTGCCCGCATCCGTGGCTACTCACCATGCCTCCAGAAGGGGCAGGTGGGGCGGCACATGTTGTGTCCGGCCGGTGTCCCTGTCCCTGTTCCTGTCCGTGTGGTGAATTAATAAGTCGCACATTGTTCATACGCCCCATTGTACAAGCAGAAACAATTTAGAGTGCTCTGACATCTATATGGCCAAAAGTATTCGACTAAGCGATGTCCTATTTTAATTGATTTGACTTATATATTTGATAAAATAATATATATAATATGATATGTAGTAATAATATATAATATATATAATATACTATATCTTAGTATTAATATTTACAACTAAAACCAGAAAATGTAGGATTTTTTCAAAGGTTTTGATTGGAGTTACATTATTAAGTATCAAATTTATACTAAAAAGGAGTTGAATAATTCAAANGTTACATTATTAAGTATCAAATTTATACTAAAAAGGAGTTGAATAATTCAAAAATATAATATTCCACTATTTAAATTAAATATTTAGGAAAGAGATTCCCTAAACTAATCATAACTATTAATTAATTTCGTTTTATTCAAGGAAATTTATAATTAAGTCTTAAGTCTTAAATATTTATATTAATATAATATATATATATATATATATATATATATATATACATTTTAATAAATATAATAAATATTATAAATATTTATTAAATATTTATTAAACTAATTTATAAATATTTATAAATAAATCTTAAGTCTTACGAGTAAACATTTATATTTATATAATATATTTAATAAATATTATAAATTTTAACAAAAATAATAAATTTTATAAATATTTATTAAATATTTAGAAAAGAGATTCCTTAAACTAATTTATAAATATTTATAGATAAATCTTAAGTCTTACGAGTAGTGGAAAATATTGTTCTCCAGGAAACCATATTACTTAAATTAATATAGTTTAGAACATTATCTTCAACCTCATAATTTTTAGGGGATTAAAGCCTTTCAAAAATGTCCTTTCAAAAGGTCCTGGCCACCTCATGCACCCTGTACATGTGCCAGGTATCAAGAGCAAGTGTTACCCGCACTCTTAGCCGTGTCGCTTGACATGGGGCATAAAGCTTTGCCTAAGCAGACGCCCCCTACAAATGCCCCCCACCTTGTTCCCTCAAAGTCCTCCTCCTCCTCCTCCACCTCCGCCAGCCGCTGCTCCTCCTGCTGCTGCTGCTCCTCCTGGCTTTCCTGCAGCTCGTGCTTCCTGCTGCTGCTCTGCCTCGGCCGCTGCCGGCGTCGCTGCCGCTGGAGCTGTTTGCTATTTTGTATATAAAGCCCGGTGGCAGGCATCGCCAACATCGAGTTACCAATTTCCCTTCTTGGAGTTCACATCGAAAGCGGCAGAGAGCACCAGCAGCGGCAACAAGTGACCCCCAGAGTCCAAGGATCAGATCACCTCCAGCCCCCAAGGAGTCATCACATTCATTTGCCCCGAGCAAACAGTGCCGAATATAAGTTATCGACACAAACTTCCTGGCGCCGGAGATTCACCTGTCCCACCGACGCCAACTCAATTGCCGGCTAGACGCAAATTATCGGTGAGTATCGAAGAATCGGCTTAGCCATAGCCATAGTGAGTGTCAGCTTTTGGCCATTAATTGAAATGAGCGGTTTAGTGTCTCCGGGAATTAATTTGTGGTCGCGGAAATTGTGCCACAGGTGACTTATGGCACACGAGGAGAGTTATGGCCAGTGATATCATATCACCTGAGTTTGTGGCCTCGGAACTTAGGTGTTTCTGAAATAGTTACATAGAAGACTCGGAATTTTGAAAGCTGAACTCGAAAGAATATAATTTTCTGACTTAATTACATTTTTAATATTTTAAAGAATTATTCGAGTTTTTTTTATACAGAAAACTAAAGCTAGAAAAGGGTTTTATTTATTTTCTTCAAATATTCAATATAAAATATATAATACATAATATTTAATATTTTGCTTTATTTGTATATTTTACCTAATAACAAAATACCCCATTTTTTTGGGAAACTTAACTTAGGAGCTAAGGTGTTTCTAGAATTGTTAAATAGAAGACTCGGAATTTTTAAAGCTGAATTTGGATGAATTTAATTCTCTGACTGAATTAGATTTTTAATATTTCAAAGTATTATTCGACTTGACTTTATACAGAAAACTAAAACTAGAAAAAGGTCTTATTTATTTTCTTCAAATATGTAATGTAAATAATATTTAAAATTTTACTTGTACTTGTATATTTTACCTAAAAACAAAACACCTTATTTTTCCGAGGAAACTTAACTTCACATTTTAGGGAAAAATGCCTTGCTTTATAAATAATTGAGGCCAATTTGTATTTTTCCATTTAAACAGACTCCAATGCCGTTGTGTTGCCAAATTGAGTTTGCAAAGAGTTCCCAAAATTGATGGACATTTAACAACATTTTGTGTGTGGCCCAAGAGGAACTCCCACACGTTGACAAATATATATGCAATTCATAGGCCATATATCTCGGGTATCCCCCCTTTTGTAATGTATTTTTTGTTGTTTTGAATATGCCAGGACACGTCTCCCCTCAGGGACTCTTTTTCGGGAGCCTAACCTAATGACAGACCTGGCCCCAGCTCGAGCTTCCTCTGGCTCATTGAAAATTATGTGAATTATTTATGAAGCGTAGAAAAATCAGGCAAAGGCACTGGAAATTCACTTCATTTGTTTTTTTCTTAGTAAAAAGTGATTTGATTCGGACTTCAATCTGGGCTGATAATAAATAACTTTACTCCAGTTGACTTGACTGGTCTCGTCTTGTTTCCCCCGATTTTTCCCGAAGCCGCAATCAAATTGCATTTAATATTTATTAGAATTCACCCTCGCTTTTCGAGCTGGATTCTTTTTTTATCTTGTGGTTTAGGGGCTTCAATGGGGCAAGTGATTTTCGGGGTAAATTCGAGGGTGGTTTTGGTCTGAGACTATTGCAAAAGTGTTGGATAAATGAAATAGAAATGATTGAAATATTTAAGTAGTTGAAACAAAGATGAAGTCTGAATACCTCAGGCCATCTAAATTATTATAATTAATTGACTTGACGCCCACTTTAGGGCTGGAAATGAACTGACAAGTATTTATTCCAGATTTATTCCCAGGGCACCAAAAATTGAGCCAAGAATCTTTGTCTATACCCCCTAATTGAGTAAATAACTCGTCCTTTTTGGTGAAAGGCACTTTGAACCGAGTTTTCCACAAATCAGAACGTAACCACAACACAGATCTCGGTGGAAACTCGATACAACTTCAAGTGTTCCGCCCGGAGTCCTGCGGCAGGATAAAGGGAAAGGAAACATTTGAAGATGTCTGAAGTTTCAAGTTTTCGCTGACTGACTGACGTAATTTTAATTTGCTCCCTCAAAAATATCATATGACCAGATAAATCACACG
The DNA here is from genome assembly GCA_008042775.1 of Drosophila pectinifera. Classification (NCBI taxonomy): domain Eukaryota; kingdom Metazoa; phylum Arthropoda; class Insecta; order Diptera; family Drosophilidae; genus Drosophila; species Drosophila pectinifera. Next base: position 5,326 of record VNKC01004295.1, on the reverse strand, counting down.
GCCAAGGACACGACTATCGTCCTGCCCCGCTCCTGTCAGACACACACATTAATGATGCCCACGCCAGGTCCTTGTCCGGGTCCTGCTCATTGCAAATATTTACCCAGCGGACAGACATTGGTCCTTGGCTAATTTTGAAGTTCCTTTCGCCGCCAGCGTCAAAAAAAAAAAAACTGAAAAAAACTCTAAATGAAAAAGAAATTAAGCCGCTTGTGGGAGGAAAATTTGGCCTCTGGCTTAGGCAGGAGGCGCCGGCAGATAAGCCACGTGAAAACTGCATTTTCCCTCCTTTGTTCGCTGGCACTTTTCCGCTTTTCCAGCTTTGCCGCTGCTGCGAGATTAAATTTCCAATTAACATCGGAGCATTATTTATCGGCGGCAATAAAAGTGTCCTGATTATGTTCTGCCTTCGGGCCCTGTCTGCCTTTGGCCTCTATGATTTTAGCCCAGTCCCAGTCACTAGTTTTTATTATTTATCACCAGCCACTATTAGCTGTTTAATCTACCAAATATTTTATGGGCTCAAAGTTGAACAGAGCGGCCGAGTGTGTGGGCCCTGTAATTATCTATATTTGACTGCATTAACTTGGCCAAGTGTTTTAATGCACTTTGGCTGGAAAAACACGGAAGTTGGCTGCCATTACAATGTAAGTGCTTTGTTTTATGAGATAAGGTAATAAATGTGTTCAGATTGGCCATGAAATTGGTTAGGAAAGTGCGAGAAAAAGTTTTTAATAAATGAATCAAATCAATTAAAGCCATCTACACTTCTTAATTAATTACTATATAGTATAATTTAAACACTTTTTACTATAAAAACACGGCTTTACTAATTCTGTTTTCTCTGTAATTTAAAAATCAAGAAATATAATTTAAAGACTTGATTAAAAGACTAATTTTCATTTGTAGTTAGCATAAAAGGATCATATAATATTTAAGTCCATGGCAAAATTAATATCCAGCAGCTGTTTTGAAATTTAAGAAGGACCAGCTCCTTTCTGCCAGGACTGCCAACTAGAAGCAGCAACATTTTTATGAGCTGCATGCGGCCAAATGAGACAAGTCATTAACATTTACGGCCCACATCCTTGGGGTCCTCGAATGGGCGGTTGTGCCTCAGACACCCTGGGACTTTATGCCAACCCCGGCCATTCTGGGCTGCTCGTTTACCTGTTGCATGCCGACGGCACTGAAAGTCGCACTTGATGACCTCGTTTCCCTGCTAAACGAATATTTCCTGGGGATTTATGCCTCCGTTGGCTGTTTATGTATTCATGTCCTGCGGGCGCAGGATGTCCTTTGATTTCACACCCACTTCAATTACCTGTGATGTCATAATTTATGTCATACGAGTAATTGACTGCCTGTAATTGCGTCAGGAAATCTGTAAGCATCTTCTTCATTTATTTATTGTTCCTGTTAATAACATAATTTATTTAATTTATGAAAGAGCAATGAATAGGGAAATAATATATTGGGTTAGTTTACTATGCACATAATAAAGATTTTATTGAGTTAATATAATTAGAAGATGAAACAGATTCTCTCTTCTTTGAGTTATTTAATAAATACATAATTTAGTGGGTGCTAAGTTCATTCATTTGGGAATATATTTATCATTCAATTAATCTTTAATTCATTTGATAAATATTAGTTGCATTAGGTTCTCTTTTCCTCATAAATAAAGATTTATTTATGTATGTATAATATATCCCTAAAACTGACTTACTTACTTTGAAGTCCTTCATCCAATTGATAAAGTCATATTTCCTAAAGTCAGAAATTGTATTTAGATTTATTTAAATAAATTTCTATCTTACTTAAAATCCAAAATATCATTTCAAATAACTTTATTTATTCCTTTAACTCAGAATCTTCATTTCGATTTATTTAAATTAATTTATTTCTTATTCAAAATTAAAGAAACTTCATCTATATTTATTTAAAATAATTTCTATCTTACTTAAAATCAGAAATTTTGTTAAAAATAACTGTATTTCTTCCTTAAACTCAGAATCTTCATTTCAATTTATTTTAAATAATTTTTTTTACTTATACTTAAAGAAACTTTATATAGATTTATTTAAAATAATTTTTATGTCTTGCCCATACCTTAAAATCTGAGTCGAGCCTATATTTTTAATCCTAAACTCCCAAATAATACATAATAATTGACCAAGCGAACTTAAATTCAGTTTAGACCTTTTAGGCCTTCCAATCCAGCTCAAAGTTATTAAATTGACCCTGAAAGTTACTCAATAAAAGCTTACTTGTGCAACAGGAATCACGTTTTTGTCAGCTTCAGATGAAATCAATTAAAGTTTGGCCTTATGTTATGATCAGAAGTGAGTCCTTGTGCGGCTGCCACACGTGGCACCATCGTTGCATTGTAATATGTATGCCCTGACCCTGTAAGGGCTGGAAATCCTGAGGCGGCAGCAGCCTGGCCATATCCGTTTTTAATTGCGGAAATGCACTTAAGCCGGCCGAAGGTGGCGAGTCCTTCCTCTCCTCCAGAGGAATGCCGGTCACGTTTGTGGCAACCAGTGGTCTTATTCACTCGCAGCTGCTTTGTTATGACTCCCGACGCAGTTGTTGTATAAAAAAATTCAATGGTAATCTGACCTTTAATTAAAAATATGGCCAGCGAACTTTGAGCCCCTTTTTTTTGCCCCCTTGACATCGCTTTGAGCTTTGGGATTAGCTGGTTTTATTTGTCCTTTGTAGTTGCGCAAATATTCGCAGTAAGTGGGGGCTCTGGGAAAGTGCATAACTCGGAATTGTCAATTAATAATTGAGACTTAATAAAAATACAAAACATAATTTAAAGGATATTTTTATTACATAGAAAAATTATAAAAGGTTAAATGAACTTTAATTGAACATAGGAAAAATATATAGGGTTAAATATGCTTTAATTGAACATGGAAAAAAAATAAAGGGTTATATATCCCTTAAGGAACTTTACATTTTACAATACAACTTTTACATTATAAGGCTTAAAGATGTGAGACATTTTAAATCTTCTAGTTTAACTGGTAAATAACTACTAAATAATATTAAAACAATTCAATCCAAGCCTTGTAAACTCTACTAATTTTTTTAAATATTTCTTTGCTATTTTATTTCTCATTTTCAGTCCAAAGAAACCCTTCAAAAATGATGAAGTTCGTGCAGATATTATTGTGCTACGGCCTGCTCCTGGCCCTGCTCTTCGCCCTCTCCGAGGCCCGGCCCTCGGCAGGGGAAGCCGCTTCCGTGAGTATTAGTATTAGTAACCGGCAAACACATAAAGAACTCGGCTTATTGGCTTATCCGTTTAAGGACTCCGATGCTTTGGATGGCCAGGAGGCCGAGGATGTGCGCGTCGGCCCCTATGGCGGTGGCTATGACATGCCGGCCCAGGCCATCTATCCCAACATACCCATGGACCGGCTGCAGATGCTCTTCGCCCAGTACAGACCCACGTGAGTTAATGGTGGCCTTAAATTGGTAATATCACCTGTAATATCACCGACCTTGGTTAGCAGTTACAGCGCCTATTTGAGGAGCCCCACCTACGGCAATATGAACGAGCTGTACCGGCTGCCGGAGAGCAAGCGCCAGGTGAGGTACCGGCAGTGCTACTTCAACCCCATCTCCTGCTTTAGGAAGTAAATCCCAGCCAGCCAGATGAGCATCCCCAACCAACCAGCCCTTGGATAAATTAACGTTTCAAGCATTTCAACCCAAAAAGCCAAAGAACAAGCAAATCTAAATTGAATTTTAGCTAAATGGATCAGCCAAAGAGTTACGGAAATATGTAGTGCAATTAAACTAAAGCTAAGACTCAACCTATATCCATATATGTATTAACGAACAAATATATATGTACGTATACAACACACTTAAATGTTTCGAGGATGAGAGGGAAAAATGCTCCATTGTAGTTACCTAAAAAATACACCATTTAAAGAAATGAAGTATTTATTTGAACGTTAGCACGAAACCTTAAGGATAATGTCCTTTTTAGTTGGTCCTCGGTTCTTGATTTACGCTTTGCATATGGTGTGGTAAAATTAAATACTTACAACGCTTTCCAAGCCATTTACTTATATATATACATAACACACACTGGAAATAATAATGTGCTTTTGTTAGTTTAAGCGTCCCAGCTCTTGTATAATAATACGAATGTAAAATCGAAAATACGAAGTTATACATGTAAAATAAATCTCTAAATGAAATTATAACTATATATACGTATGAAATAAATGCGCCCAAATGTTAAATAATTATTGTGTTATTTTAGGAATCAGGAGGGAAAGCAGAGATATGAGTAAATTAGTTGAGTTTGTTAATTTGTGCCTCGAAAGTGTTAATTATTATTATATTAAGACTTTCGGAAAGCCTTTTAAAATGCATTTATATTTTTCTTAGTTAACAAAATAAATGTTAATTTTTATATACGGTGCTTATAGCTCGCTAACTTATTACAAAAAAAACATTACTTTCTGTCCGTTTGCTTGTCCGCCTGTCAGTCCGTATCTCAGATAAAAGTTAGAGCTTCCAAATTGGGTTATTATATATCTTATGCATTAAACGAACAATTAGAATATTAATTAAGTAATGTTTATATACTTATTCAAGAATATACATTATTTTGACATATAAGACCATAAAGTTGCAACCTCTTTCTATCTCGCTCGCACACGCAGATATCAAATGCGGATTTTTGGGTCCTCAAAAAAATAAAAATAACCATAACTTGGCCAAAACAGCCTTAATTTCAAATCGGAAAGCTTTTCTTTGTTAGATTTTATTTGGTTAATTAATCTTCATTTCAAATTTAGGAATTATTAAAAATTAAATTTTTGCCAATTTTTGACAATTTTAATGATGTAACCCCTTATCATTTTTTCAAAAATCGAGAAAAATTTTTTTTCTTTGTTTTCTCCATATTTTATTCCTAAATAATTAAGCTTTTAACGGCGAATCGGACAATATACGGCATTTGGTTGTCATTCCATTTTTAAACAAATTATGCTCTTCAGAAGACATCGAATGCGGATTTTTTTGTCCTTAAATCGGCATTTTCATATCCTAATTTTTGGTCAAATCATTTTTAAGGCAATATATTATTATTAAATAATTGAGATTTTAGCGGCGATTCTGAATATAAATGGCTCTTGGCTGTCATTCCATTTTGTGCCAAATTATGCTCTTCAGAAGACATAAAATGCGGATTTTTGGGTCCTTAAATCGTCATTTTTATGTTCTAATTTTTGAACAAAGCTAAATTAAGAATAACCATAACATGGCCAAAACAGCCTTGAAAACAGCGATT